>VNWX01002728.1:0-11489 GCA_009869905.1 Ceratophysella communis | reverse complement strand
TTTTTCTACAGAAATTCTCCGACTCCGCTCTGGAGAAAACCACTTGCATGGCTTACTTTCAATAACAATTTATTTCGCAATGTAGTCTACCGTCTCGACTTCAAGCCTATTTGTGAGTATAATGGTCCGGAACCGAATATTTCGCTGTGCAAAAAAATCTGTACGCTTCTAAACGGCGTTTTCCATAGCTCAATCATTATGGTACAACTTGGATCAGGGTTGTTAGAAATAAGGCTTTGCGAAAAAAATTATTTTTTATAAAATTATGCAGATTTATTTTATTTGCAGTATAGTAATATTTAAACCGCTTATAATCAAGTAAAGGCTTTATCTATTATTAAACTGCTGGTTATCGGCTCGTTATCCTGACCAAAAGCATGCAACCCTATCGCTATTAGATGCACACTGTCGACAGAGAGCACGGAATTTTGATCTATAGGAAACGTATCAAATCAAATCATATCATTAGATCATGTCTTGTCCATAGGCCACGTGCCTTGGGGTTGTATAACGTTAAGAGCATCTACTCAAAGTCCCGACAGGTTCATGACATTTATATCTAGTTCAATATCAAATATCAAGCTGTATAGATTAGGCTACAAATCATATTCCACGAATATTATTTTATTATTGAAGAGCTGGCTGAACCGATGATCATAAGCTTTACAAGACCACCGATTATTGACGTCAAGTGGATACAGTTCAATTATTTAGTTGTAGATAGATCTATGGAAGCAATGACAAGTTGGTAACCATAGCTTTAATCGGGCTTAGCTGTTACTTAAACCGGAATTTGATTGGTTCAATGATCAATTTGATATAAAATATCTACACGTGTGAATCTATTATAATTAAAGTTTTGGATTCCAGTAAACAACTGCTAGCCGATACTTGGGCTCTGAAGTATTGAAACAATAAACGACTCATTTGTTCTGAGTGGTACTTGACACTTCAATTTGTTCTCATCAGAGCAAAAACTTATGGAGGATGAGGTCAAGTATATGACTTACTGAGTATTAACATTAACTTTTTAACATTTGCATGGGTTCAATAATTAATTGCATGGATTTAGGCAAGGCGACCCTCATTGGCCGTCCATGCAGTCATGTCAAAGCGTCGTGGTCTAAAATATACCAGTCAAAGGCGGATTTTAAAATTGAATTTAGAAAAGCCCGTGCCATTTTAGACTATGTATTATACAAAAATTAAGTGCTTGGGTTTGGTAAATAAGTACCTACCTTCAAAATAAAATGCATTTCCGTGTAGCAGTTGAAAAGCAACAATTACACGATTGAAATATGTTTTTTTGAAAACATTAAGCAAAATTAAGTTGATTTTGTCAACCTAAAAGCTTTTAGAATTTCAGTTTCATACTGCACAATGTTTTACATAAGGAAAACCTATACCGCTTGATTTTAATTACATAAGAGCATTTCTGGGCCTGAGCCCCGCATTAAATTAAATAGAGTGTTATACTCGGAACATGACAATTTCAATTTTGAAATACCAACGTGAACGCAAGATTTAAAACCAAGCCACTGGAATGAACGCTTAAATATCCATGCCTCTAGTACCCTACCCTATACTAATACTTTCCTCGACCTCCATCGTCCTCCGAAATGAATATTAAATTCCGTGTAACATCAGGTAAATAGTACTCGAGTTTCGGCTTATTTAATTTCACTTTATAAGATATCGTGGAACAACCTGAAATATGAGTTCATGTAATATACCCGTGCTCAAGATGAAAGTAATCTTCATAACAAGTAAATACCGAAAATTTTAATTAAGTACCCGTTCTAGAAAGCAATTTTGCAGCCTAATTTAGGCAATATTCGATTAAGTAGCTATATCCCTACTTGAGACTATTTTCTTCGCAATTCATTAAAATATGTACGTTGTCTCCAGTATGATTTAATTATTTACCTTACGGTTCGGTAATTGCACGATACTTACAATTAGAGGTAAACACTAATTTTGATGAAAATTTTCGTCTGGTTAAATATTGCAATTTGAGTAAATCTAGGTAAACACTTGAATATATTGCCAGCACTAGCCTTAATTAAGTAATGAAATATTGGGTAACTGAGTTTATATTAGCTTGTGATTTATCAGTACTAATCATCGACAGTTTAAATCGTAGCAAATACGTATTCACAGTAATATTCCCCTTTTACCGCGCTCCCTAGTCGCAGAATCGAATTTTCTAGGCGATGCCTTAGACATGGTCAACATCACTGGTAATGGACACCCTACATTAAGAGAGGTAACCGTGCTCCATGCCCTTCAAGAAATTTGATTGACTTACGACTTTACTCTAGCTGTCACATATCAGAGCGATAATGTTGTGAAACTGATATCTTCGGAATATTACCTACTTCCAGAAGAGAGGCAAAGGTCTAAAGGTTTAACTTTCCCCTTCTAGAGAAATCGTAAGATCTTTTCACTTGAGCTCACGTCATGAATTCAATTCAGTGGGGTAGTGGGGTTGTCCTTTCCAATTTTCTCAACTGTCAATAATACAGGTGAAGCAGGAAAAGTGTATTTGAGCAAAAACGATGGATAACATGTGCCATGGATTGAAAAAACTTTCATCAGCAGGCCATTGATCTGTGTGAGCGGAGGAGAAAGGTGCAGGACTAGAACGATGACCTGAAGCCACTGAAAGTGGGTTCCTGATAAGCACTGAAGCAGAAGCATAACTTCAAATGTCAAATCGAATTTGAGGACCCTTATAGGGCCGGGTTTTATGATTCGTCATGTCTTGCCCGCCAGATACATACCTACCTGAATTTTCGCTAGTTCAAGTTATGGCCTACGTTGAAGCTAAGCGCCATTATGTACCGCTATCTTGCCAGTAATTTAGGTACCCTTTGATTCGGAAATATTACGATATAATATATGCCTACTCATGCTCAACCCCATTTCTGTCGATGACGCTGCGATTAAGGGCTTGTGGAACAGGTTCTTCAGGAATATACTCAACACATCGTTAAAATAATAATTCAAAAATTTAATTACAAATATATAACTCATATATATTAATTGAAAATGTATTGTATAGCCATTGCACTGGTCCTTGATAAATGCTCACATTTCTGAATGATGCTAGCAGAACTAATGAGGATGGAGCTAGAAACTTGATACCCTTAAGTCAAGAAGACTCAGCTTGATGTTGCACATGTATCATTATACAGAAGTGTTTATTTGTTTAATCCTCATGTAAGTGATCTCTTACCAGAATAGCAAACATGGAACAGGGTATTAAAATGATACCTGAGTCTCTACTTACAACCTACGCAGAAAACCTGTTGTTAGTTGTTATTGTTAAGAATTACCTACTAGATCTCGAAAGCTTAGTCTAATTAGGCTCAGGGTAGAACATATCTACAAGTACAGTGTACCAGAATTCCGGTCTGTACTTCTAGAGCCAATTTTGGAACGAACGAAGGCCTGCTATAAGTTCCCAGGCCAAAAGCAATGTGCTATTGTGCTAGGCGAGCTCATATAATGCAATGAAAGTGAACGCATTCTTACAAAATCACTGATCCAGAAATCGATTGAGAAAGCATTGTATTTTTCCTACATGAAGCTTCATGCTTTCACCCGGCGTTCAATGAAATGAATTATAACGCCACCTTGATATTTCATATTTGATTTAAAAATAGACCCGTTCAAAGTGCAATAGATTTCCTATTGTGAAGCTATAGAATATTTACCAGGAAACCCTTTTCAACTAACAATGGGCTATAATTCTCTTATATTTTACATAAATATATAACTTCAAGTCCAATGTTCAAATCCACGGGAAAAACCCAAGGCATGGAATAATTGATACTCGGCTGCTCTTGGGTAAGGCTTATCCTCAATTTTCATCACTACTAAAGGCTAGGAGGGTTCAAAGGAAATGGAGTTCCCTGGAACAAGGACTAAACTAAAAGCTAGGCTAAGGATCTTCTTCAAAGTCTTACATTTTGCTTTGCTAGAACTCCAAACGAACGAACGTGTGGGCATACGCCTCTTTGATGTTTTTTGACTTGGGCTCATGTCAGCATAGACGCGTAGTCAGGGATACGATACACGATAACCTTTAGCAGTCTAAACCAGAAGCAGGCTGATACTAATATAATATTCCTCACGGGGATCATATATGTTTTTCCTACGCTTAAATTTGACATTGTATAACACGCGGCTATTTCATAAGAATAATATTTGTGATCCCCGGGTCGCATGTGAAAGTTTATCAGTAGGTTGTTGATTCACTTTGAACGATGCTGGACGGGTATCACGCTCGAATTGCGGTTATACGGCATGTACCCTACATAAACAATTCCGTGTTACGTGCAACGTAACCTGGTACACAACTCTATAAATTAGATTTACAATGAAATCTAGAAATTCCATGAAAAAAATCATAAAATCAATATGAAATTCAGTTAGTAAGTCAAAGAATGTATTTTTAGGTCGTTCCTAATTGGGTTCTTTTTCCCTACTTCATTCAGAAAAGAAAGGCCTTAGTTCCAAATTGAATTTCTGTTAGTAGGTACTACGAAAATTTAATAATACGAGCCCGCCTGGGGTGCTTCCTGCTAGTTTGCGAAACGAGAAAACATGCAGGCACATGGAGCTATTCGGAAATTTGACTTGCTGGAGGTATATCACTTCAATATATCATACATAGAAGAATATAGCAACAAGTATTGACTCATTTTTCATTTTTTGCAAAAATAAAAAAGTTCTATATAGCTAACCCACATAGCACCAGCCAAAGATTAGCTTAAGCTAATCGCCAGCTTAACTCGCTGAGCTTAACGCGTTATCTGATAGCTATCTCGTCGACAGCGCATTTCTCTGTTACGTAGTTCACAACGAGTTTTCGACGCGCTCTCTCTGAATTAGCTCAGCTAATAATGAGATAGTATTCGATAGGGTTTGGCTGTTACGAAATAGTAACGAAATCTCAGCTAGGCTAGCTATAGGCAGATGAGTCTAAAATCCTGCCTTTTCATACTTCGATTTTACAGCGATTCCTAAGCGATATTAACTGAATGCAACGGCGAACTTAGAATCTAGGCCAGTTGTGTAGGTATCATGGACAGAGCTGGGCGCACTCCAAAAGCTCTTGTCAGTGCTCGTCATAAAAGAAGACGGATCAACTGCAAAACTCTACAGATAAACAACACAGTGCCTCAGCCTAACACAACAAACTACCCACAAGACGCGACAGTTGCTCAAGACCAGCAAGACGACCCTTTGGAACCAATAAAAGACCAGTTAAGTGACATTTTTTATCGCACTCCCAATTTTAATCAGTCATCGTCAGTGCTAGTTGACCACTCAGTGGCGCTAAGTCAAACAACAGTCCATGAAAATGAGACTGAAGAAACCAAACATTTTTTGACTTCATGGTCCATTAGCCACAACGTTCCAAATAATGCTGTAAGTGAGTTATTAAAACATTTAAATAAGCACAAGTGTTTTGAACAGCTTCCGTCCGACGCAAGGACATTGCTTAGCACCCCACGTTGTACTACTGTACGAGAAGTACATCCTGGAAGTTACTGCCACTTGGGTCTTGTTGACGGCGTCAAACGAACGTTAAAACATTATTGTAACAATATACCGACAAAAGTGTTAATCCAAGTGAATGTAGACGGGATTCCTTTACATAAGAGCACAACAAGTCAGTTTTGGGGAATTTTAGGTTATATTTCTGGAACTGAATCACCGCCATTCGTTATTGGGGTTTACTACGGCCATCAAAAACCTAAGTCTCCGAGTGATTTTCTAAAAGACTTTGTAGATGAATTAGTTGATAATAGTACGTTCAACTTTGAAGGAAATTTGATTAGTGTGCAAATACAAGCCTTCGTATGCGACGCACCTGCCCGAGCATTTATTACACAAATTAAGGGTCACACCGGGTTTTACGGCTGCGGAAAGTGTACAGTGCGCGGGGAAACGTATTTACAGCGTGTGATATTTAGAGACATAAATTGTCCACTTCGAACAAATCAAACGTTTAGACTTCGAGTGCACGAAGAGCATCATATTGGTGACAGCATTTTAGAATCACTTCCGATTGACATTGTTCAGTGCTTTCCGTATGAATCAATGCACTTGGTTTACCTAGGCGTTGTAAGAAAGTTAATTAGATTGTGGATGCGTGGCAGAGTTTCTGTTTTTCGACTCAGCAGTGTAACAGTGGATCAAATCTCTGAAAATCTTATTGGCATCAGAAAGTTTATTCCTTCTGAATTCAACCGAAGACCACGAAGCTTACGCGATATTGACAGATGGAAAGCAAGTGAACTTAGACAGTTTTTATTGTATACTGGACCCGTGGTTTTGAAAAAATACGTTGACACTGTTCACTACAACTTATTTCTAACATTGAGTGTAGCGATTCGAATTTTATCAAGTCAGGATTTGTACTTAGAACATAATTCATATGCTGAAGCCTTGCTCAGATACTTTGTGACGAATTTTGCAGTAACATACGGAGCAGAAAATTTATCGTATAATGTTCACGGGTTAGTTCATTTAGCTGCTGATGCATTCCAGTTGGGACCCCTCGACAGTTTTAGTGCTTTTCGATTTGAAAATCACCTCGGATTTATTAAGAAAACTCTTAGATGTTCCAGAAATCCATTAGAGCAGCTGCATCGGAGATTGACTGAGCAAAGCTTGAATGTCAAGGTCAATAAATGCACAGATCTTGTTTACAATCGAAGTCATTTTGGCGGACCCCAACCGCCAGAGTGCGCCTTGCCCCATTTCCAGGAAGTCCTTTTTTTAAAGTTTAAAATAAAATGTGCAGTTGGTGAAAATATATGCGCTCTGATAACGGGCGAAATTTTTAAAATAGAAAATTTTTGTACTCGTCAGACTGAAGTCGTTGCAGTTGGGTTTGCATTCAGAAATCCTGTGAAATGTTTTAGTAAACCGTGCAGTTCGAAATTTCTAGGAATTTACAAAGTTAAAACAACAAAACTTAGTGACTTAAAAATTATCAAATTAACTGACATCATTTGCAAGTGCGTAGCGATTCCCAGTCTCAACAATAGTAACATTTTGATTGTTATTCCTTTAGTACACTCTAGAGGAACTCAGCAATGCATGTAATTGTGGAATGCGAAGAGCGGACTGATCACGGAACGGTGGAGTTGACAGTGAGTGTCGTACCCAGATCCTGGATTCGTGACAACAAATGTTATTGGCCTAATTATTCCCCGCCGAAAACTATGGTGTCGGTGAAGAATTCCGAGCTTCCAAATTTTACGATTTGGAGGTCATTCCCTGCTCGAATTATTGCACATTTTGGTAACTACTTATTTCGAATTACTTATTTTTATTACAAATCTTACAGAGTTTTTTCATTCATTTCTAATACACTTGAAACTACAATTGCTTTTTAGATTCATATGATGCGGCTCGAGCGAAATTGGCAGACTCTGAATACACTTCGGACCTGGATACCCCGACCCTAACCTCATCGAAAAGGCCCATTTACGAACCAAAACGTTTCTCGTCGGAAGTAAATACAATCAAACGAACCAAGATCAGCTTTCCTGCAGTCGATAATATTGAAATAGAGTAAGCAATTTTCTTACATTTGCATTACAAATGAAAAAAGCCCCATGAATCAATCAATGTTTGTCAATTGTTCAATTAGTGACTCAAATGAGTCCGAGGACAGCGATTATGACCAGGACCAGAATACGCCTACGTAAGTTTAGCACAAGACCATGATGAACGACAAACAAGAAACGCTGTGTCAGATCTCAAATTCAAAATTTTATTTTGTATTGCAGTCCAGATGAAACAGGATTTTACCCAGGCCTTCCCACAGCACCCTTAATTAAAACTCCAAAACAGGGTACCTCGACACGACCATCTACATCTGCTGCGCGAGATGCTGACAATACGGTTTATGAGGATGAATCAAGAAGTATTGAGCCTCACGGAATTGATGCAGAAACTCACACTTCAAATAATCAGGATGGGATCATTATAGTTATGCGTGAAACCAAGACGGGATCCACACAAACAACCGAGCCATTTTTCAGCACTGAGTCTGGTAAAGAGCATTTTCAAATATACAAATTAAAAAGTTTTTGCATTTTAAAAACAAAATCGATCATGGTATTGACCCCTAAACGAAGCATAATAATTATATTTACGATTCACATTTCACTTTTAAACAGATTTTCAGCAGTTCGTTGTCAAACAGCTGCACAAGTTGGACGCGAACCAAAACGAGATGCTTTCCACGATGAGGGATTTTTATAATACCCGGTCTTCGTTCGATTTGCCTCCAAACGCCGTCTCCAGTTCACTAACGCTAATGGACTTGGGCCTTCCTAAATGCACCGTCGACGCAGTGATTGAATTCGAGTCTTCACTGACCTCAATTAACAAGGATGAATTTGTAAGTTTCTAATTACCATTTAATGTACCTTATTCAGAAATCTAACAGATTCTATTCTGAATACTGTTTGAAAACGATATACAAAAAAAATCACAAATTTATTCACTACCTTTTATTCACATAGGTTAAATTGCTCGGGGAATACGCCGGAGGGAATCTCTTGCAAACGGTTAAATCCATCATTGAAAAACTAATGTCAGATGAAGTTGCGTCCAAATACAGCTATAAGGGCATGAGAGGGAAATACTCGTTCTCAAGTCTCACCGGTATAAACAGCTCGATATTTGGTAAATCAAATTTATTGTTTTATTATTAGTTGACGTGTTACACCCGACGTCTACTAATTTCTACTGTCTACTGACGTTTACTAATTTTATCATAGATACTTGCAAGAAGAATGCTCGAATCAAAGAAAAAATAACGTGGGGTGAATACGGAGAAGCTGTAGCCACCGCTCTTAAGAATGCTCTTGACAGATACTCACAACGACAAAAGTAAGCAATTGTAATATGGACAAGATTAGCTAATATTTTAAATTACTGTTGCTACAGCACATTCGCAAATTACTTTTTAATTCACCTACGATATTACGCCCTCACGGTAATTCCAAAACAATCGTTCTGGCATGAGGGCATTAACTCTGAAATGTTAATATCATCATTCCTGATTCCAAATTAAATGTAACCGCGTGAAATCTATTTATGCATCCCAGAAGACTGAGTTAAATAGCATGCAACTTTAAACCAAGTAGCACAATTATAGGATTTGAAGTTTCAAACCCACACTGCAAAATTCCTATTTATGATATTTTTAGGCAGGAGACAAGGGTCAATCAACGAGCTGGCCGTCCGTGATGCTGAGCAACAATGAACCATCAACTGCAACCTGTACGTATCTATATTATGCAAGTAATCTTCTCTGAAGACATACAAGTTGATAGAATATTGTATAAGGGTTCAGTTTTAAGTTTGTTAATGTTTTCTTGTTGTCATAATAAAATTATGTCATGCACTTGAGTAAAAAATTTTGATGTAGATCCCAAATATTATTTAAACTTGTGGAATTTCCCGCGAGATCATCATTAGCGCTAATTCACAGCTAGACTAGCGCTATTCATCGCGCTAAAAGCGAACTTATCAGCTATCTATTAGCCGACGATGCGCCGTCTCTTGTCGTTAGCGATAGCTACGAATAGCTAACTTCTAGGCGGACATCAAGTCTCTGTGGGATAGCTATTCGACAACTATCCTAGCTAATAGCGACTCACTCGCGATCGACTCGCTATCTATTACCGCTAGCACTAGTTTACGATTAGAAATCGAATATCTGACTTGGTGCTATGTGGGAAGCGACTCTTTGATTGCCTTGTTTCGGATTTAAGAAATGTAGCGCAAGATATTTTTCTATATTTTGCGAATATTCAAGTACAATATTAGCAGTATCACATAGCCATCCGGAGTTTCAGGACGTGGTATATCCGAGGACAGAACACTATAATTAAATGCAACCTCGACCTAGCTGAACCGGCGGCCTCCGGTGAAACCTGAGCTGACTCAACTTGCAAGTCTTAAAATAACAGTAATTAGAACTTCAAAGAGAACTTGGAAAACTTCATATGCATCAAATTTAGATCTCTCCTTCATAGAAGAGCGCAGAAAAAGTAATTAGATGTCCAACTCAATCATCCAGTCAGTTAAAACCTGTTGGAGCTAAAGGTTAAACTATAGCAGCATGGAGTAAAGCACTCCCTGGAAATCAGAAGCTCCTGCCGAGTCGACTGGATGTGGTTTTGTTTCTATACCGACCGATTCTAGATGCATAAACTAAACAGACTAATTCCAAGAATACTTCCAGCCGAGTGCAAGCCTCAGGACGCTAATTCAACTTGAAAAGGGAAAACAAGTTTAACTTGAGTTTTTTCCTGAGGAGCAATTTGTTGGGTTTGAAGGGTCTCACAGTCTCTCGAAAACATTTCATATGTATTTCATATGTATTCCTTCATCTTCAAAATTTTGCCCATTGCTGCAAGCCAAGATTAAGTACAAAATATGAGCCCAATAATTTGCAAGTCCAAGCCAATTTATGAATATGATTCTGTTAATACCAAGCTGCCGTCACGCAGGCATCCATTCAGGTGAAAGGTTAAATCACTAAAACCATGATGGCTTGAATATAGCCAGGTAGCCTGGAATTTAAAATTGGAGAGCCCCTTGCTTGCGCGTGTCAGCTTTCCTAGTGAACTCAGCCCTATGTATATTTCCAAACTCGTGAATGTCAAATTGATATTACCTTGTAACTTTAACTTCTAACAAAATGCATTCGAGTTTGTTTTTTGTTCGGAAGGAATTTCAGTTTCTATTATAGAGTCACGTCAAGTTGAAAAGCCAAGGGGTTACAAGTTCAGTAGATAGTTTGGTACTTTGTAGCTACTACTGGGAGAAAGTCAGCGGGATACTTTTCATTTTGGAAAACGGGGAAAATGCGGAGGCGGGGTGGAGTGTTGTCGTCGTGACTGGGTTTCTAGTTGAGGAATCTTCAGAGAAATGCTAACCTTTTTGAAACTCAAATCAAAGTGGAAAACTTGTATAGGGATCACCTTACGGAACATAGCAGGTATTACGGAAAATCATATATAATATAACTAAAGTTGGGGGATGGATAAACTTCTAGGGAAATGTTTTTAGGTCGGGTATAAGTACCTACTTGGACTGTCTAAGGACCTGTAAATCATTATTTCGCGTAAAAACAAAGCTAAAATGTCGAAGTTTAAATAGGAAAGTGTTGCTGCTAAGCACATCAGACCACCTTCTATATAAAAGCGCATGATTCGCGTTAATTTGAAAAAAATTACTGAAGTATGCTGCCCGATGATCGCATATTGTATCCGTGGACACACGAAAAAATGCAAACCTATTTCAAGAATTCCAATTATAAATTTGGGTACTGTTATCGATTGCGATCGGGGGATCGCATATTTTTTCTGATCGCAATCGATAGCAAGAAATTCCTGATCGCAAACGATAGCAAGAAATTCCCGATCGCAATCGATAGCATGCTC
>VNWX01002727.1:0-11489 GCA_009869905.1 Ceratophysella communis | reverse complement strand
AAAGACTCCGGGCCACGAGAAGGAGTTTTGCAAAATAACTCCGGGCTGTGAGAGGTCACTTTCCTCTCCGCATATATGCTGGCACAGGCTGGAAAGGGTTAAGGACGGATTAGGCTCTAGGTACATCGTAAAGCGATTGCGATTGAGAAGTGGCGAATGCTTCAGAAGTAAATTTATTCCGAAAATGTTTCTGGAAGACCGTAGAATAATGAAATAGCGAAAAAGCGCAAAATCAGTTCAATAGTTTTTCCGTTAAGAATTTATTTTGCTAGGTGCTGCTATAGGCTATGCACGATGTGCGGACGATCTACGACAATTAAAGGAAGGAATACGGAATGCCATTCTTTTTTAGAGTGGGTTGACAAATCGAGGCGTAATTCGTGGTAAATTAAATAATAAAATAGCAGAGGATAAACGTAAGATGCTATTTTTAGTTTAAAGGCGGTTTATTATGGTGACTCATAAATTAGTGCACATGGATGATAGGTCAGACCATGGCAGCGACAAAGATGCTGTTGCAATACTGTTCGTATAAATTTAATGGGTAAATGCATTATGGGCATTTAAGCATTTATGTTAATATATTTATTAGTATCTTGGCATGAATCATGAAGCGTGAATATGCAGCATAGTGTAGTGTGATTTCAATTTCAAATAAGATTTATTTAGTGTGTTTTTAATTTCAACTTATAATTCCTAATCCTATTAGAAATACCCAGCGAAATGTATCAAATAAGGCTTAAACATACGTTTACTGGAAATGAAACATGAAACAAAGCGGAAGGATGCCTCCGCCAGATCTTTATTTTTTGTAATGCTAGATATACCGTTTTCTCAATAATCAATAAGTTATCACGGGCAAAATGGTAAAAATTATGTAGAATTGTTTACGACAAGTACACAGTCAACAAATCTGTGCATATTGGGTTTCTGAACACTTTGAGTTGGGGTACCTAATTTAATAATAGAGCTGTATTAGGCAGTCCAGCCAGATGTAGAACTTTCCACGGTGTTCAGTTCCGGGTTCCACGAACATAAAATGATTGTGTTAAATCAATAGTTGTTCGATGAAGAATCATGGTCTTAGTTTTTATTATGGGTTGTTTCAGTAGATTTAATTTGAGATTTGTGGTTGTGGAGTATCCAACTCAATTTTTGATTCTGTTTTATTAATTTGAATTTGATTTCCTTTCAGACCGTGAAATGATTAATTCAAGCAATAAGACGAAGTTGATCATCATGTTCTCAATGACATTTGTCTACTTCGTGGTTGAGATTGCTGTTGGGTATATGAGCAATTCAATGGCTCTGGTTGCTGATTCTTTCCACATGTTGAGCGACGTCGCTGCTCTGGTTGTCGCCTTCATGTCGGTTAAGGTGAGCTTAATTATTTTTGAATCGGATACTTTGCAAGTTGAATTGTTCAAACTTTAGGCTTAACAATACCTATTGAACTAATATTACTTTGATTCCTTAGATGTCACCGAAGAAATGGTCCAAGAACACCTTTGGCTGGGCTCGCGCTGAGGTTTTGGGAGCTTTGGTCAATGCAGTCTTCCTCGTTGCCCTTTGCTTTTCAATCCTGGTTGAGTCAATCAAGCGGTAAGTACACTAATGTGTTGCCAGGTGGTTTTTAAATCAAATTATTCACGAAAAGTTGAAGTACAATCAATTATACTTTCCGTTTGCAAATCGGTATACAACTTTTTTTTAAAAAAATGATTTCGTTTCGCAGCTTCATTACACCAGACGAAATCCACCATCCACAGTGGGTAATGTTTGTTGGAATTGGAGGTTTGATCGTCAATGTTATTGGATTGTTTCTCTTCCACGGTAAGTCGTTCGGATTTCAATTGCTGTGCTTTTCGTCTTTTGCTCTTTGTTTTGTCAGAATCCATAATTATGAATGTTTTATTGTTTAGGTCATGCCCACGGTCATTCTCATGGTCATCACACGATTAAACACCAAAGTCGGCTTACTCGGATGGTTGCAACTGACAGTAACGAGAATGATGAACGTGTCACTTCTCCGGAAAACGCACCAGAACCGCCTCGTCCTGTTCCGCGTCATCACGGCCACTCCCATGGTCATGCTTCTAGTGTAAGTTGAAAGAAAGCTGAATGCTGTATTTGTTCGTTCCACTGTCAGCAATTAAGTTTTCATTATTCATACTTTAACTTGATTCAAACAGATGAATATGCGAGGAGTATTCCTTCACGTTGTTGCTGATGCTGTCGGATCAGTTATTGTCATCATTTCTGCTATGATTGTCTGGTTGACTAAATGGGAATACGTCTTGTATGTTGATCCTGCATTGAGTGTCATCATGGTTCTTCTCCTCATGAAATCTGTTTGGCCTCTCCGTAAGTCATTTTTTACGAACTTGATTACTTGCCGGTGGAGTATGCAGCCGGGCGCATGGACCTATGGATCAAGGTTTTTTAAATCACCAGATTAGGTTCGTAGTCTCGTAGTAGTGGCTAGTAACCTAACCATGGCTAACTTCTACAGTTGCAAGCCTGAAAAACAAAATAATGTTAGAGCAATTTTAAAAACCTGGTCCGGACCGAAGGCTGTGCCCTCACACTACATCACTACCACAGCTAGAGATCCTGTTAAAGTTCAGCAGCATAAATGCCTAATTAAATATTGAATTTTTCTTGAACAGTTACTGAGTCTGCTATGATCCTTCTTCAAACGGTTCCAACTCATATTCAAGTAAGTATAAAATACTGAATAATAATTATTAAATACAAAAATCAGTTCGTGCATTTTGTTATTGTAGTCATTAAAACGGAGCGCGTTTCGGTTGTTATTCCTATATTTTCGTTTGAATTCATTATTAAATTAATATGTGCGTTCAGGTGGACGAGTTGCGTAAACGATTGATTCTTGAGGTTGACGGAGTTCTTGCTGTCCATGAACTCCATATTTGGCAATTGGCTGGTGATCGTATTATTGCCTCTGCTCACATTCGGTAAGAATTTTTCTATTGCAAAGGAGCGAACGTTACATTGTTCTGTGCAGCATAACCATGTATTCACGAATTTATTTGACTTACGCTAGGTGCCACAACCTGGCTGACTATATCCGTATTGCTGAGCGAGTGAAGGAGTTTTTCCACAATGAAGGCATCCACTCAACTACAATTCAGCCCGAATTCGTTGAGGTAAGTTCACTTAAAAAAATTTTGTTAATCGCTAGCTAAATTCGTGCTAATATTTATGTTTTTGGTATATTTTAGCACTATCCGGAGGAGAACTCGAACCCAGGCCGTGATTGCTTCATTGCTTGCCCTGCTCAAGAAGCTTCATCGAACGGATGTGTTGCCAGTACTTGCTGCGGACCTCAACAACAAGGCAACGACACTCCTGCTGCCGTAGTTCCATGAACAAGCTTCAAAGTCATCCTCAACAATCAAATGAATCCATCTTCCCTGAATCAAAATGGCGCTGAAAGTATTTAATCCACCGCCTTCAGGTTGAAGCTAAGTTTAGTCAGGTAAAATAATACGAGAAGAAAATAGGCTGGTCTACAATGAAACAGTTATAACGTCATAAGAAAAAGGCCATGCAAAAGAAACAAGGTAAAATCGTAAATATTATCAAAAATATGAAATACTTAGGTGTAATTCATTATAAAAATGGGTGTAAAAAATGTAGTGTGTATTTGGTCCGTCTTTTTCTTCTTCGTACCATTCCTTCTAATTGGACGCTTGTTAATCAGTGAATTAGCTCTGAACTTCAAAAAGCCAGTTCCGAACCAGAACTTCAAATATGATCTGTTTGATTGTAAAAACCAAAACTTTAGGGCATCTATATCTATGGGGACTACGGTTATACATGGAATCTGTTCCATGGCTCAATTAAGTATACTTCGAAATTACTTAGGTCAAGTTGAGCATGGTAGGGGATCAAAATAGTGGGTAATCCAGTTTTTAGCTGGATTTTATTACAAACTTTTCATTGTTTGAGTACATCACGTACTTAAAACTGTTATAGAAGATCTCGGGGTAAAAATGCTGTACTATACTGCCATTTAAGCTGTAGTAAACAGTAAGCATTGCTAAAGGCTGAAAAATTGAAAAGGGGTTTAAGGTCTACCTACCTAAACCAATCATTGCACAATACTGGTTTAGAATTAGTTTGATTGGACAGTTCCTGGTATTTGGATTTCTCTTGCACACAGGAATCTAAATGTACAAATCGTCCCGATTTCTTGGGATAGTTACACCTTCAATATTTAAAATCCCGATTTCAGGGATTGGGAAAAGTTTAGTATTTACAAGGAAAAACCTTAAGTCTAGTCGACGGGGTGAGCTAACAATACTTAAACAAAATCACAATTTAAATGTGGTTTTAAATTTTAACACAAGGAAAAAGAATAAATCTAGCTGTTATATGCAATTTAGAATGTGATAAGTGATAATTAATTCCTGTCGGTGTGTCTGTTTATCGGTTTTTACCTACGTACTGTTGTGAATGCTGAAAATTAAAAATTAAGTGTCTCGCAGTATCACATGCACTAATCTGTAATCGGGTTCAGTAGTGAAATGCATACTAGGAGGTATCCTCTAATAAACTTCGGGTTGTATCCGGTGTCGAAGTCAAAGTACGCGGTAGTTAATGCATCATGAACTGTAGCTGGATTTTTGTATTTTGTTTTTAATTTATTCGTTTGATGTGTGCATTATTGTATGCATAGTGTAATGTATGGTTGATATTTAACTCGTTAATCTAAAATTTGTTATTCTGACTTTACTTCTTTGTTTTAATTTTTAAACCTTTGAACTGAACATGTGCACGTATGTATTAAATTGTAATTATTGAAGCGAGAACAGAACGAAATCAGGTTGCTCAAGTACTTCGAGCTGTCTCCATTTAAAATTACCCCAGAAATATTACTCAATTATAAGATGTTTTTAACCACATCACTTCTGCCTGTAATATTGAATTCGTAGCTGAGTCCTTCCGATGATTAGCGTACTACTAATTATTAAAATTAAATGTTAAGAAATACTTGTTTGTTGCGTCGAAAGGCGCTCCTGTCTGTGTCAACTAAGCGCAGTGTTCGAACATATTAACTATAGACCGGCTTTTAATTAGTCAATAAACTCATGAACGGTGTCTTCATTGTTGAATTACCTGAGCTTTTATGTGGTTTTTGTCAAATTTAATTAGCATACAAGCTCATCATTGATTGTGCACATCAAAATAACATCCATGGGTTCACTAAGCTTACTTGCTACGAAATTTGTCTTCTTAGGTTAGAGTGCAGGCTCCATAATGCATCATTTTCTAATGAAGGCCTGCGGCGCGGGTGCTACTAATCTTGATCCTGATCCTGGTCCAGCACTTCGACAATCAGCGTCGACTCGGTGACTTGATCTGCTTTAATAAAGTTTTATTATTACCACCCCCCTAAGCTGCAAATTTTTTTTAAGACTTACGTTGACAATTATTATTGTTTGCATGAATGTCCCGATTGTTCTGAAGCTTGGCTTCAACGCGCTCCGTCTCCTCTGTTTCCGCAATGCACTCCTTCAACTGCTCCACAAACTTAGCACGCTCAGGCTCGCTTCGACCGTTCAAAGTCATCAGCACATCCGCTCCACGCGTTAAACGGAGCCCAAATTCATGGTAGCAATTGCTAAAGAGTTGGACCTGAATTCCAACGAGTCGATAGCTCTGCCGAAATGTGTACGAATCGGTGTAACGACCACGTTTCAGAAGCTTCGTGACCACGAGCAAATCATTAAACAAGAAGAACCGGCGATGGTGTAAAGTCGGTTTCTGCTTCTTCTGAACGTCATCCACTTCGAAGAAATGATGGAAACTTATAAGGCGCCGATCCGGTTCGGCCAAAAGCTGTAATAGCAATATTATGTTCAAACGGAGAATAGTAATGCCTGGAAGCTTTGCTAAACCAGGCTTCTGGTTGGCCTATCCATCGGTATGCCATAATACTTCATTTAAAATGTTTCTAAATGCAACTGGCATCGAATCGCTAAAATACAACTATTGCATTGACGAGGCAAATTTGGACAGATTGGCTTCTGGTACACGCAATAGCGCGCTGAGGTAGCTCACAAATCTGTACCAACTTACTGGCTTTTTTCCAAGGATCGTACGCTCCGCCAGCATAACATCGGAGACGTGGTCAGAAAAGGGTACCAACTCATGCAGCAGTACTGTATGGTAAATTTTCATTAGCATTTGTGCATTCAAGCCAGTAACTTTGCTGACCCCTTGAAGCCCGTTGACAAATGCTTCTACTGTCATTGGACGATGGGAGGCAGGCAGATTCTTCCCGTGCAAGTCGATGTTGAGCCATATCATGGAATTAGCGATTGTTTCCACAGTTTCAGCTCCACCATAAACTTTTAGCCTATAACCAATAAAAATATGCATCAGCACTGAAATCTCGTATTTTAACTCTTTTCTTCTTACCCGATTTCCGGATTACAGACGACATAACGTTGACTGAAAACTCGGATGATATGCTCAAGGTGACGGCTTTCGCCTTTCAAGCGCAAATGGCTCTGTAGTCGTCGTAGAGCCACATCGACAGGCTTATCCGTAATACCAACTTCATTGATAAAGTGTTCCAAAATACCGTTACGCAAAAACGTATCTTTGCCCAGATACTCGGTAATTTTCAACTTACTCAAGCAATCCGTGTTGATCAGAAATTGCGCGATGGACTGAGGTGAATCGTCCAGAAAATCTTGTTCTAGTAAATAGTTCATGCCGACTTCCGGTTTCTTGTTGAAAAGATTCAAGCCAACGCGATAGCGACGTTTCCGGAGAAGCTGTATTTCATTCCGAAGCAGCTCAATCCGTGACATTTCAAGCTAGGGTTTTCTAAGCTCAAGTATCGAGGAACTGGTGACCTCTCTAGAAAACATCCGAATTTTAAGAAGAACGCAATTATTTTGGACAAAATTAGCACGCATGAAAAATTTGACGTTAAATTTAATTAATTTGACTGTTATTACCAGCGTTATTTTTTCAATAACTTTTCGTAATATAAGGTTAACTCGTGTTTGAGCCTAAGCGCGTATTGCCTTTTGATTCAGAAATATTTTTAATCTTACATTTTACAAGTTTACGCGATCAAAACGCAGAACGCGCATAAAAAACTGGTTTAACATGTAAACAGATGCAAGACCAGGCCTTATCTTGGAATGTGGAGAAAGTTTGCTTTCACCAGAATCAGATCGCACTCCAGTGCTTATTCTATCACCACAAATAACGCCAAAAATTACCCCTGGATAGTACCGCTGGTCAGACGCACAAATTAAATATACTCTTGTGAAATTACTAATAAATTTTTAAGTTATACACACTGGGGTCTGCGTTGTTTGTGTGTGAATTGCCGTATAAATACTTGTTTGGCAGAGTGGCTTCGCTACTATTGCGTTTGTGTGTCTATGGAGTTCTTGGCTGGCCAAAGACAATGGACAAACCAACAATAAAATTACTAATGCTACCTGACACCTGGCTCATTGGAATTTTACATAGGTATTACTCATGTTAAGCTACAACAAAAAACCGGAGTACTAATGCTTCCTGCCGTTTCTCTCAAGTAGAAAACAATAGACGACGACATAATGTTATTATTTGACATTATTGTAACGTTAAATTGGCACATGCAGGATTGAATTTTTCGTGCAGGCATAATAGTACGCTATGCAAGGTATTTTGAATGGGATGTTTAGTCACCGAGGACGTGATTGTCATGGATACTTTAATCACGGTACGGTATAGGAGGTTATACATATTATGTATCATACTATATCGTGCATTAATTCAGCTGGGCTATCACTGTAGTTAAGTTAGTATATGTAGAACCTCTTGAAAATATTTAGCTGCTTTTACAACAAATAGGCTCCGGCTGGGTCATTCCGCAACGGAAAAATTTCTGTTATTCATTTCCGGCGGCCTAAGCGGTTTCCTGCAGCCGCAGCCTAAGTCATTTAATTGCTGCCATTTTCTGTAGCTCTCAGCCTCAGCTTAATTTATACTGCAGAGCAGACGCCATTTTGTTGCCGTCGCATCGATTTCCTTCGGTAAAAAATTGTTGGACTGCAGATTCCAGCACTTTTGCTGCTGTCTAGCCCGGCCCGAAAAAGTGCTGCGGTCGTGCTCTTACGCTGGGTGGCTGTGAGCACATGTTAGAAACGTCGAATTTGGAATGAGTACCAATAAAACTTTTTTGCATCATTTTTTCGATTTTATTTTATTTCATTTCATATGTATTGTACATCGTACACCGTACACTACATACATTTTATTAAATTTACCCTTAAGTATTGCTACAAAGAAGATACTGTAAAGACGAAGATTTTTTTTTCTAAAATGGTCAAAAGGTTACGCATCAACTGGTATTGATGGCAATATTGAATTACGTAGAGAGGCGTACTTAAATAAATTAGTTTATGACGTCATTATATTAAAATGTATTTTCTACCACTATTTGCATATTTCAACTAGTGCTAGGATTGGATTGAGGGTTCGTGCTTCGGCGTATTAGTTTCTGGATGGGGATGGGGATGGGTGTCTTTTGAATTCATGAGTATTATCCAGAACTTCCGGGCACGCGCTGAAGATTTTAACAGCTTCAAATTACGTTTTCATTTACAAATCGCGATTCTTCGATTTGAAGTCAAGTTTCCAGCTAGATTGAGACATCCTTATGAATCATTTCACCAAAGGCCGATTCTTGCGATCCTCTTCGCAAGATTGGTCTTTGTATTTTTTAACTTCATTCATATACTGTGACCAGGGGTCCTTCTTCACCTATTTCAAATTCAAAATATTATTTCAATGATACGTTCTTCTTTAACACTTACGACTTTCAATTTCAATAACTGAGAATTGCACATATTTCAAAGGGCAGCAGCAGTGACCTGAACTTAGCTTAATAAAAGTAGTTAGAACTTAAGATTAGTTGAACTTGAGCTTTTGGCCTACATGAATTTAAGCTTAGGGGCCTTGTTGCGTATGATTTTGCATTTACACACAAAACTAGTTCAAAATTAATTCACAACAGAACTAGAATTTTTGTGGTTGTGCTTCTATCGTTATATTTAAATCAAACGCGTGCAGTTTCATAGCCTAGAAAGTTGTTTTAAAGATACAGCGTCTAAGCTAACTGGCCTGCCAGGTAGCTGGTGCAAGAGACCTTGGCTGGAAATAGGAGCGCTTCGGTGGGTGGTTTTAACTTTGACGTATAGGGTAAGGTTAAGGTCAACTTAATTAAGTTTAATACGTGCACGGTCACACGTCAAAAACCCGACAGCACCCGCCTATCGTCTGTGTGTTAGAAATCAAAAATAAACTGGACCTATAAAAGAGCAGGCTAAGCTAAACAGAAGAATTTTCGCAATATGTATTATAATATTTAGTTCAGAACATTGTTTTGGATTGAACGGCTACACAAAAAACCGGATCAAATACAAGTCCCGAACTTTACAAAAGAAAATAACATAAACGCAGTAAAGCTTGAAGTGAACCCATTTTATTCTACAGAATGTGTATAAGAAGAGCTGTTATTATGACACTATGGCAAATACAGGAAAACCCTCAGGTCATGGCATGGGTCACCCAGACCTAGACCCAGACCGTTCAAGTTTGGAAGCTCAGAGACCAGACCAGGTTTCGCCTGGTACACCTGGTAGGTTTTTCCTCTGACAGGACTATGGCTATTATTGAAAGTACTAACATGTATATTTGTTACAACGCTTACCTTGGACGGGTCCTCAAGCCGCGGCTTCTTCACAACCCCTGTTGGTAAAACTCGGCCACCACGTCTCTTACCAACCTATAAAGAGCTTTCAAGTTACAGAGGAGCCGATTCAAGAAGTTGACTCTCGTTATCCTTTCATTCATTACGATAACGGTTCGTCATAATCCGATAAAGTCAAAGCTCAAAGTAACTTTGAATGAGTAACGTGCTCAGTCTCAAGCTCAAGAAATTCAATGAAGAAAATACCAAAATCTGTGGTTTAGTCTTCGCTTCTTTCTCTGAATCCTCCGCCTGAACTGACGTCCTGGGTTCCACTTTCACCGAAGCAGGAGGAGGAGGCGGGGGTGGTGGCCCAGATGGTCCTGCGACGAGATAGCGTTCATAGCCTTCATATGCAATCGGCTGATATTGCACAAGCGGCGGCGGCATTGATGGAGCCTCCATTTTCATAAACGGGCTACATGGTGAATGCCCAGCGGGAGCTGAGTATCTGTTGTTTGTGGGCGGCGGTGGTGGGTAGAGCGGTGGGGCTAAGTTACTATTGTTCGCGTAATATGGCCCCTGCCTGTTGTACAGATGCTGAAGTTGTTCTTGAGGGTCGTAACCATTGTTGCTGGTACTTCTAATGTTGCACCTTTGAAGCCCTGGTTGCCTCGATCCTCGATACTGTGGCCCTGGAGGACCCGACCTCGTGTCACTCGTGTACATATTGTAAGGTGGATAGGAGTTATTGGGATTTGAGTTTGCCATAATACAATTTCTCACGTCTACAATTAAGGAAAAGACGCGAACATAAAATGAGTACATGTGGTAGGACAAAAACTATGTATCAGTTAGTACATATCTATATTTACTTACCGACTGCTTCAACTTTACATAAATATCGAAGTTCAGAATCCTATTGTCGGCTTAAAAGTCTTCCAACCTAAAATATAAAATGTTAAGTACTCATAAATGACTTATTTAAGTTTAGTGGTGATATGTGAGTGCACGTTTGCATGAAGCCTCAGACTATTTTATCAGTTAGGTCGATGAATTAAAATGTACGACGTAGTTTGTAGTTATGTGTAGGTACATGTAACAATTAGTTCGCTAGTATATCTCTTCCAGAGGTTACATAAATCAAATAATAAATGGGCTATTACATTACATTGTAATAGGTTTTTAGGAAAAAGAATAACATCAGATTGGAGGTATAGTCAGTCATTTTTGCTCATTTCGTTGTACATACTTACGTCGATTGAAAAAACAACATTTAGCCAATTAGAAGCTAAACTAAAAGTAATAATTTTGACCTCACCGTGAGTAATAAGTATTCCTGACCAAGCTTGAGCTTCTCGTCGTGCTTTGTTAATCAATCGACAATCGATTAACCGTTAGGAATTTCAGGGAAAAGAAAGTTTTAAGTGTACGTTTAGAAAATAAGGCAGTGCTCCAGTTCCGGTGTGAGTTTTGTGCGTAACTGACGACCTAACTGATGACTGACTGGTGACTGGATATCACGAATCCTGTCTAAATGTATAACAATTTCTGGACTTTCAGTTCAGAGATAAATACAAAATCTATCAACTTTCAGCTCGAGTGAAAACATCTACTTACATATAGTTGTACTTTGTATGTACGTATGTATATAATTTTGATCACTATCTCCTCCGAAACTAAGCCACCTACGCAGACGAGCAATATCTCAAAATTTAGCTAATTTTGGTAAAGGAACGTTGTCAAAGTTTCATTGACC
>VNWX01002726.1:0-11490 GCA_009869905.1 Ceratophysella communis | reverse complement strand
GTAACAGTAGAATGTAAGGACACGCATTCACCTCACAAAATGACCGAACCTATTTGATTCGCAGAATTTTGCCACATTAGAGCTCTTGATGGGCGTTGTTCCACATCGTATATCACATTGACCCAGAATATTTTGCCCAGGCTGAACTGTCCAGCCTCGAATTAAGCTCAGCTCAGTGCTCATTATTCCAGAATCCTGGATACACAAGCACACAGAGACCTCACGGAAGACTCTTTGGTGGTGAAAGGCTCTGAATGTTGTTTGTTGGTTGAGTAAATGGGAAAATGCAAAATATTATCCCCACACAACACACACACACATGAGAGCGAGAGAGAGAGGAAGAGGATAGAATGGTGAAAGTGATTTTTTGTCGAATCTCTTCAGCTCAGCAGTTTTCCTCGTGCATGTATTTAGAATGTGATTACTAGTGGAGCCGGAGGGCAAGCCGGGAATGAAAAAACTCTGTTTTTCTTATAGAAATTGCTCTTTTCCTCATGTGGGACTAAGGCTTTTATTTATGGAGAAAAAAATCATTTACGAGACAACAACGAACGGACTGACGTAAGTGAAAGGTACAGAGTGAAATTGGGCCCTGAGAAACTATCAGGCTTTATATTGAGTTGAGCTGCTTGGCCTCTATACCTAAAGACATGCAGGGGACTAGGGACTTCATGCGCTTTGGGACGAGTTGCGAGAATTGCAGGGACAGGCGTCACAACGGACGCTAGGCTATAGCATTATTGTTTCTGATGTTCGTTGACAGCCTTTGAAGTCTTCAAAGTACACTTTTTTATAAGTACCTTGTCTTCTGTCATTTCAGATCGAGCAAACCCATAATATTTTACAAATGACAGAGTGAAACACAGCTTTTGGCAAACTTGTAATTTTAGATTGGGGCAGGGACGCATCAAGCCTTGGGTCCACTGCATTAGGCCAAAGGTTCTCACGATGTTTGTGGAATAATAAAATATAGGTCACGAATTCCGTGTTTTTACGAATAGGCAGTTTAAATGGTGCTATAGATATTCTGGTAAGTCAAACCCGTCGTAAGTTTGACCTTCATGTCCAAGCTTTTATGACCATATGTGCTGGAAGCTTTGTAGTTTCTAAGATCTGCCTGACAATTGAGTTGATTTAAAGGAAAAAGCTCTAGCCAGAGTAGCGAGCTTTTGGTGATCGATGAAAGGACAAATGCTATCAACTCAATCTGTGCCTCAGTCGGGGTCTCTGGGCTGGAGATGATATGATGAGCTGAGGCGGGCGTAAGTCTTGGCTTCTGTCTGTATTCTAAGTCGTTGGGGGCCATCGGGACGGCTCTGTCTCGTTTGTCAAGAGGACAAGGACCAAGGGCTTGACTTGACGTGTGAGGCATTTCAAGTGAAAGCAGAGACACAGGAGTTTTTGTTCCTAGAATCTCTGTGCTCGAAAGCAAACTGAACATAATCCCACCCATTAGTTCTCTTGATTGAATTTCTAGTCCTACTTCTAAGCAGATACAACTTCAACAACTACTGACTCAGATCTTCGCTTCCACTCACAACCAAAGTGTCAAAGGCCCAAGCGCTCCGTTTCCAGTCCCTTTCCCTCGAGTGCGGAACGTGAAAGCTCTGAGCCTTAGTTTTCTCAAGCGAAGACAAGATTTGAGATGAGTTCCGAGAACTGATTTGTGATGCATATCCGACTTTGATAAGATAAAGTTGAGTTAATTAGGACTGACTATGAATCTTGAATTCTCAGAAATATATGTAAGATATGTTCTTGAGTATATTAAAACATGGATGTCACTTCGCAGACTCACTGAAATGACTTTTGGCTGCCAGGCAGCGAGCATTGAACCAGAAGTTCTTCAAAACTTTTCCATGAAGTCTTATTAGTCAATATCCATAATTACATTACTTTGGATCGCACGTGCATGTTTTTCTATGTAATAAAGTTCGTGTATATTTGCTTATGAAACAGCTTCCGGCTTGCTGCAATTTTTTTTTAACTAAACGGCACTGACTGACCAGGTTCAACTAAAATTACTCGTTTTATTTTATATTTTACATTTCAAAAAATGGTAGTTTTTAATTAAATTAGTAAAACTTATTAAGGGCACAAGCTTATGCTTCCTGGATTCCAAATAATTCATCGTGACACAATTATCTCTGAATCCATTAGGTAGTGGGTGAGAATAGAGGATTAGTCTGAACAGAAGAGAGATTTATTATAGCCTCAGGCCTACAAGAGAAAATGAATCCATCAGTCAAATCCTTGTTTTCACCTACCTGTGTGTGTGTGTACCACTTTGTATTCTACGGAAATGAGGGGAAAAGTTTAAGCAAAAAAGCCCCTTGTCATATCCCAAAGACAGTTTTTTCTCTCCATCTATTTCCCACTTTCTCCTCATCCTTCAACCCTGTCATTTCCTGAATTCACAGGCTTCTACTTTTACACATGTAGACAACAAAACTTTTAGGATTCGTGCTAAAGGATTGGGTGAAAAAAAAACAAAGCCGACCTGCTGCTACCTGCATGCTTTCTCTCGCTCTCCAGAGCAACAGCACACTGGTCTTAACTTGTGTGTGTTTGCGGGGCTGTAATGCCGGCCTAAGCCGGGGCCGTTAAGCCACCTGGAAGTCAAAGCTGGTTCCGCAAAGCCTAGAGAAAAGGGCCTACCTGGTCTCTGGCTCCAACTCTCAAGTCTCATCCCTTGAGTGAAATGGAATCGAGGGATCTCTTCAAAAAGATAAGTATCAGTGCTGAGCTCTTCTGCATTCGAGGTTTTTGGGGGCAGCTCGGCTATGAGAACAAAAGCCAAGCAGCCACCCCTCTGTGTACTGTGCACATGCACACCACAGAGAGAGAAAGTGCCAGGAGGCCTTCCAATTCCATTGTAATTTCTTAGCACACGCCAAGACGGTGGGAAGAGATGGATGAGGATTTTGCTATGATTCCCTACTTACTTGATCTGTGGGCTGAGACTTCCGTTTTGCTTTCACTTCCTGGAGTCCTGCAATATTGGCAAATGGCCCAGCCTCGCGGCACACTTTCACCTTTCTCGGCGGATGAGGCTTTGGCCGGAAGCTGTCCACTGGTTCTCGCTTCCGTGGGAAAATATATTTGACCAGCTCTGGGTTTCTAGCCTTGAGGAAGTAATTCTGAGAAAGCACCTGGAGCGGAGTTCTGGAGAGAGAGCTGCATTTATTGTTATTGGCGTCATTTAAAAATTCACGTTATTATTAATGGGAGTGCGGAGTGCTTCCGTGTGAAAGTGGCACGATCATCCATGTCATCCCATATCCTCCGATTTGAAATATAGTTTCGCAAATAAAGCTCGGAAATTCCAATTGAGTAATTTTAATCGAAGTCGAAATCTCACTATGCAATTTATTTTTCTAACACAACGGCAGAATTTTCGAGAAGTGGGAGCCCAGGCAATCAAACTTCACAATAGCCCAAGTACTGGAATTAAAGAAAACGCAAGTCTTAATTTTGTGGCTATTCTTGAGTCTGTGAATGCCCCGTTTTGAGGCTTTACTTTGAGGCGGACGAGTGTTGTCTATAAGTAGGCAGTCAGTGCCAATTTGTAGCTGAAGTGGCTGGACCCCAAAGGGTTCTAATTTGTGTCGCCTCAAGTGCGGCCTTTGGGGATTCCCAGAATCTCCACCCATCTAATCATTGGCTTGAGAACGCTCCTTTTTTTTTTAAATTCGCGTAGAAGCCCGTAGCAGGCGCTAAGTATGTCGAAGAGTATCGGGAATTTTTGTGTGTATTGTTCGATTAGGCATAAGCATTGCTCATGAAATTAAAAAGTTGCAATATGTTGAATCTCCTTAAACAACAGTCTCTTAAACCAGGGGAAAACAGGCTTAATTTAATTACAACTAACGTTTTATTCAATAAGGCGAATGGCAATTGACGAATTACTTATTGAAGAATGGCTTGTGTGCAGGGCAGTAGCGTAGCTCTTGACTCGCGATTTGTCCCGGCCGAAGCTCAGGCAGCCCAGACATATGGACACAAAGAGAAAGTTGTTGAGTCTTGAGGGCTTCTCGGTCTTTCTGAGAATACCAAAGGCACGGTTTGAAAGGATTTCCTCTCCTCCTTCCTCTCCTTTTCAAACTCTGGACACACTCTCCAGCTTACTCACAGGTTTCGGATCAGAGGTCAAACAGAATTCAGAACACAACAGTCAGAGGCAGCCAGGCCAAACTTCCTGGCAGTCGGCAGGATGGAATATTTCAAGACGTCGAGGGTCGAGGTATGCCTTGAGATGCTCTGGGGAGTTTTCAGAGCTTCGACAAGAGAAAGAGTCTAAGCATTTAGCTTATTTATTTATTTAACGAAAACCACACCAAGTAACTGTATCACTTATTCAAATACATTCATCATGCATTTGAAATATGTAAGCTAGTGTAAAGAGAAGAGACGAAACTCAGCAAACAAATCAGTACCTTAGTTGAAAGGTTGTGGCAAGTGGGTTTACCACATTATCGTTCAACTGGCGGAAGGCGTGGTCTCGTCGCCCAGAAGATATGTCACCATTGGAAAACCAGACAGTCCGAAGCACAAAATTTTTCCAGAAAACTCAAAAGTCGTGTTTTGACGTATAGGTTTTTCGCGCCGATAAGAAAAAAATGATTTGAAATCGATGCGTAGGGAAACCTGCCTAGTTATTCTCCGGCGTCAAAACTGTGGTCAATAATTTGTACTGTTTTTTCTGGTAATCGCAAGTATCAAAAATGCTGAAACTGGCAAAAACTGCAACCTAAACGTTATTGCGGAATTTTTTTTAATGGAAAATCTGCACTTGAGCAGATTTTAGGTCGAATATCATCGGAAAAATGAAACAGCTTATTAAAATGTCCGAAAGGCTAGTTGTCTCTAAGATTGTCAAAATTTTAGATTCGATCGAAGCAGAGCAAAATTTTAACTAATTCATTTTTGCATTACCCGCTTATATCCCTAGACTTAAATATTCCGCCTATCCCATGATACCTTACGCTATCGCAGGACGAGTCGACAAAGTTGTAAATAACCGGACGAAAGGCTGTTTCACGAGTGGAAATGATGCTGATGGTGGACTACATCGTGCATCCAAAGGCTCCTGACTCTAATCTGCGTGAATAAATGCATGTGAGGTTCCTTCGGCCATTAGGCCAAGCCAAGCGGAAATGGGAACGCAGAGTTTCGTTATTTATTCTAAATTCCAAAATGTCAGGCAAGATCGTTAAAGTCTCCTGAAGACCGCTGACCTCGACATTCGTCCTCAAAGCACTTTGTCTGGTTTCCCAGTATTTCCAAACCATTACGCTTCAACCAACAACTTCTCTCAGAATCCCAAAATGATCTGTCTTAATTTATTCTGTGTCTACCTAGCAGCTTGTTGGTTTAATTAAAAGCAAGTAGGCTGTGACTCCTGGCCTGCAAGACATTTTGCAAATATTTGTTTCTTAATCCGATTTTTGTTGTTGTGCGTCATTCTCTTCAATGACAGGATTTATAGCCAGAGTATTCTTGAACTGCTCCATAAGCTCATCAAAGGAATAACGAGTTTTGAAGGTAGCAGACGGGCTAAATAGGCCTACTATGTCAGTTAGGCTTATTCCTCTCAGCTTTTTGAATCTGGAAGTCACTCTGGAGAACGTTACTGAACTGATCTCAATGTACTTCTGTCATGGATTGCTATGATGTGTCAAGCACGCCAATATATACAGGGTGGCTCAAAACCTTTTATCCGCTGGATATTCCATACACCCTGATATCGTCGAAAGATGAGCGATAGCGCAAATTAAAGCTTAGCTCAATGCAGAGCTGAATGTGCAAAAATAATTTCAACTTTGCTAACAAGTGACCGCTGCACAGCGCAACAAAGCCAAAACAGACCTGGTCATCAACGCCAGATAAAACTGACGTTTCATCTAATTTTTTCCTCTATCCTAATTCCTTCACAGGGACAGGTTCAAATTTTTCTGAAAATATTTTTGTACCGGAATGTTGCTAATGAACTAAGCTTTAATTTGCGCTATTGGTTGTCATTCTACGACATCGACAAATATGAAATCCAAGCCTTATAACATGAAAAAGATAAGAAAACCGCAGTTTTTGTCTTTTTTGCACTGCACAGAGGTCAATTGTTAAAAAATTTAAAATATTTTTGCACACTGAGATCTGTAATGAGCTCAGCTTTAATTTTCGCTATCGCTCGTCATTCCCCGAGATCGGGGTGTGAATGTCAAGGGGGTAAAAGGTTTTGAACTACCCTGTATTATGGTGGTAAGGCTTCTAGACCTGGGTAGTGTTTTGTCCATACCATAGCATTATTATACCATAATGTACCGTACCATACCAGATCATATTATCATACACCACACCATTATTTGCGTTGAAATTGCCTTAACAGCTAAAATCTCCTGGCAGAACTCAAATATCTACGTCAGCAACTGGGGAATCCTGTTTCGTTATAAAATTTTGCGAATGTTTCAACTAAAATCAGCTTTGTATAACACCATTCATTCTCACTCTTAATTACGACCTGAAGTTTAGTATCAATTTCCTTGAAGTTTGTATGTTCGTGCTCAAATAGGCGTTCTTTTGTGCTCACCGTTAGTGTTTCTATGCCTTTGGCGACAGGAACTTCTAAAGTTGCGGATATTAGTTATGTGCTTGTTGAAGCAGAAAATCCAGTACCAAATTTTAATTCCAAAACGCCGTGTTTGTTTCTCAGCGGCTGGAACGGAATTGCCGCTAGGGCTTCCTCAACTCCTTTCCTTATTTCCATGTTTACTCGTTGTATACCGGAACGGGATTTACAATGTAGTTTCAAGCTAAAAGC
Organism: Ceratophysella communis; assembly: GCA_009869905.1. Classification (NCBI taxonomy): domain Eukaryota; kingdom Metazoa; phylum Arthropoda; class Collembola; order Poduromorpha; family Hypogastruridae; genus Ceratophysella; species Ceratophysella communis. The sequence continues at coordinate 4,673 of VNWX01002726.1, read as the reverse complement.
TAAAATGTAGAAAATAAAATTTACATGCCGACGAGCAGAGGAAATGTATGATTTGAAACAGTTGCTGAGCATGAATATCCTGTAGCGGCGTGCAAACAGGTACGACTGGAAGCGTTTTTTGGAAGGAGGGATGCCAGAGGATTTGCATAGGGCACGGTAGTTCAGCTCCGAAAGGTCATATACAGTACGAATCAGCATTGCTGGTTTAAAATTTTAATTTAAATAGCTGTCTGCTGATTCCAAGCCCACACGCCCTGATGGTGCGTATGACTTACGAGTCAATATCACTCCATTTTCCCGAATTGAAGACCTTTCGTTGACGCAAGCCGTGCTACGATGAAGTCATACGAACACCGGCCACTGAAATCATGGAACCTTCTGCTGTATGCCTATTGTTCAAAGTTAGAACCAAGACATTTCCGGTCGAACTGAAGCTCTCTGAATGGGCGTATTATGATGTTCCCAATTCGGCATAAATCCCTCTGTCCCCATTACCTTCTTCAAGTCTCCGAATCATGACAGAATGGGTAATCCGGGGATCAGGCTTTCCCAGGCTTAGGCTCACGAAACATGCATTATAGGCTCGCCGTGTGTGCCACATACAATTGATTTCAACTCGGTAGCTACTTCATGGCTTACCTATCCACATTTTTGGATTTTGTTGCCTTTTGTGGCAAGATCCAATTTACTTCTGCAGCTCAGACTTTCTAAGGTTTCAGAGCTCTGAATATACTGCGAAATCGTAGTTTTAACTGGGTCATTTAGCCAGCCCTATTTAATGAACTAACACAGCCCTAAAGTCAACTTGAAAGTTATACACCTATTATTAGTTGCACTAAGCTGATGCAGACGCTGCAATTTAGTGAAATATCCCTAATGCAAATTTTAAGCCCTGTGACAAACAGCTAATAAAACTATCTATAGACGGAGTCTGCGAAATTGCAGCTTGCAGCACTACCCTGCATGTAAATCTTTAGCTTTTTAATAAGAAATTTGCAAACGCCGGTCACGTATCTAATATACACAAGTTCATTACTGTAAAATATCTATGTATAGTCCAATCCAAAGAAATCTCGTAGCGCTTCCGATACGCTTCCCAGTAGCTGTCTGGCTCAGGTTTTGGATGTTGTGAGAGATTCATGGGAAAAGAAGGGAAGTGCTGATGATGCTGATAAGTTGGAATTTCTTTTGTTGGCATGAAACTGCGTTTTTGCTCAAGAAGAACGCAGGCCGGCTAAGGAGGCTTTGAATGCTGATGCTTCGTGCGGGGTATATCTTCTTCTCATTCATTCAGGAAAACATACAAATGCTTCACAAACTTCGTGAATAGTACTCTATTCAGAATCCTGCGGGCTAGAGATTTGTGCCAAGTGTACACGTTTCCGGTAAGAAAAGCAAAATATTCGATTATTATTATTGTCGAGAAAAACTTGCAGTCTGCAGAATTCAGAATTCTATGCTTTAAAAAAATCGAGTTGTCGCATATCTCGAACGTCACAATATAATTTTTTTTGACATCCTATAATTTTTCGCCTGTTGTGCCGTTGAAAATTAGCAATAAAAAACAACGCAAAAAACTCAAGTTAGGACTTACATCCAAGGTCAAGGCGGAATACTTCAAAGCGTCGTAAATTCTATCATATTTTAAATTCAAGCGTGACCTTGAAGGCTCTTCGCTAAAATCTTTTATTTTATTGCAAACTGAAAATTTGGTAGTTTCAACTCGATTCTACTGAAACTTCCTGTCTAGCCCTAACAGAGGATTCCAAGAGTATAATGTAAATCCTCTGCTTCTGTTTCTACCACTCTGAATCGACTAGTTTGACCATAAATCAATGTGTAGGAGGCTTGTGGAAGAAATCTATTTGGCTGGACCTGGACTTGAAGAATCCTTGAAGAAATCCGCTTATGCCTGTTTGAACTCTCAGTTGTCCGCCTGAGTGGACTAATACAAAAAGGATAACGCCTGTAGTAAACTGTATGTGGGCTGCCTCTGCGTCGAGCCAGAGATATTGAATGACAAACTACACAAATACAACAGAATCCGCTGCTTATGCTTGAATGGAGGGTCACGACGAAGAAGGTTGTTTGTAAGCCTTTCGAATCTCCAGTGGGACCTACCAGTGTTTCTGTTTGCACGCTTCGCTGAGTCGGGAAACGGTGAAAGTGAAAGTTGCGTTCCGATGAGAAAATTCCTGTCCAAGGCATGCGACGGTTCGGCCAATCGTGTTGACAAAGACACGAATATATGCCAATTTTTTTGGATATATTGAATTTTTGCAAGTGTGTATAATAATAGAGACATCCATACACATACCGGATTTCTCGCTTAAAATCGTCGAACCGTAATAGTAATGGTCAAAATATATGCGTGAAAGCCGTAGCCTCCTAGCTTGGTTTATGTGCGGGTATTGACGCTTTCGTTATTTATGGGCTTCTGGATCTCATTCTAACAAGCCGACTGTTTGTTGTGTGGACTATGGACCATGGGAATGCGGGTCGAGTTAAGGGCCTTAAAAATACTTGAGCTGGAGAAAGCATCGTTTTCTCGTGTATTCACACGTACAGGCAGTATGTGATGCATTTGTGTGTGGAGGCCAGATGATAGATGCTTGACAACATTTTTATTCTAATTTAAAGTTTTCAAATTCCAAGGTTCCTGGCTCGTCTTTGTATAAAAAAAATCGTGTACATGTCACCACAATAAATGTCAGTGAGAAAGTTCCGGTGAGTTATTACTGTTTGATACTCTTTTGAAAGGGTGACCCACTTCAACTTACACCCCTCGCTGTGCACTCGAAAGTGAAACTGAAACTTGGGCCAAAGTTTATCGGCTGTATCTTGTGTATCGTGTTAAAGAGTTCACTTACGGAAAGGAATTTCGTGTTTTGGGTTATTTACAAACTCGGTTTCAGTAAACACATTTTTATTTTGCTTATGAATCAAATGTCTCATTAATCATAGCAGAGCGTTATTTAGAAAAGCTGACGTTTAGAAATTTATTTCTATAGTTTTCGAATTTAACAGAATTTCAGTTAACATTTTAAGTTTCGTCGAAAACGTAGTTTCAATTGCTTAAAACATTTTCAATGAAAATTTTCTAAAATACTGAGCCGTTTATAAGTTAGCTTACGCGGTAGGCATTTGCCTGTGTACCATTCGACGTGCTACTTGCCTTGTCTTCCATAATACAGCCTTAAACCCGCCATAAAATTTGATTTCCACTCAACTGCATTTTTTTCTGCCAAATTTGAAATCTTTAACCTGGATTGCCCCCGAAATCTCGTTCCATTGAACAGTAGAACACAAGTTATTGTGCCAATAATAATGAAGGAGACAGTTGAATTCTTTGATGGTTCGCCATGCTCTTGCCAGTGGTTTACCCTGTAAGAGACGCTCAATTGACGTCGTTCCATTCCATGCAATGGGCATTCCAGATGATTTTGCACATGAAGCGTCTGGCTTGAGGCGGAGTGTCTGGGAGTGAAAGTGTCATTTGATGAAGACTACACAATAATTGTTGAGATTGGGTTTTATTTTTTGCTCAGCGGAGCTAAGCCCGCAATAACCCTTTGAAAAACCTCAGTTCTCTTTGCAATGACGTGGATGGACTTGATGGGAGAAAACTAATAAATGGCTTCTTCATCGCACTCACTCTCATTGTTCTTCCCCGCTGTCTCACTTTCTCTGGTTGAGGAAGAAATTAGAGCCCAGAGAAATCTCAGCTCCTTGTTGTCATTTGTCACCGATAACTCTCTTTTCTCCGCTCATCATAAAAAGATCCATTTACAAACCGAAATTCGTCCTCGTCTTCGTGAACAGGGTCGTCGCTAAAATGTAGCAAAGTGGGCTATTGCACGTAATGCAAGTAATTCTTTGGGTTTCTAGTCGTTTTTTATTGACAGGAGCTTATTGAACTGGTTTGAAAAAGTTGAAAAAATTGCACAGAAAAAAGGAATGATGCTATTATTTGAACTGTTAATAGAAGATTTGCTCATTTCAGAAATGCTCATTAGAATTTAAGTTTGATCAGCTTGACCCGCAATATTTATAAAATTAAAATTACTTATTGAATTATTTATAAAATATTTTTTTTCCGACAATTTTCCTCGCTAAAGCTTGATTTTATATTAAAAATCGTGCGTTTCGTTAACATCGAATAATTTATGAAGAATTGACAAAACCATCAATAATGTGCTAATTTCAAAGCATTTTAAATAATAATACTATATAAAATAAACCGTAGTAACGGGTATAGTACAGACCGACAACAAACTGTAAAATTTTTGTTCTCCAGCGGGCCCGCGTATTATTATTAAAAGGACAAGTATATTTTTACTAGAGCGCATTTGAGCGGGTTCATTTCGGTTATTCAATGTGGTGAAGGAAGCATCGCGCAGTTCGTAATATGGATTGCTGAAAATTATTAAATTTGTGTGTAAATATATACTTAAAGTATTACAATTATTTCAATAAAGTTTCTAATGTATTGCCTTTGGATCTGGTTCCGTACATGTAGTAAGTTGGTATTGGAATAATTATTGCGGATTTGGGTAGAGGTTTATATCAGTTATTGAATAAGCTTAAAGAAGCATCACGCAGTTAGGAATATGGATTGTTGAAAATTAATGAATTCGTGCATAAATATATTCTTAAAGTATTACAATTATTTA
>VNWX01002725.1:0-11492 GCA_009869905.1 Ceratophysella communis | reverse complement strand
GAAGCCCCACTTTCTCCTTGGCTCAGCTAAACGGCCCACTACCCAGCACTACAAAGCCTCATCTCTCACGTCCCATTTACTACAGATGGAGAGACTATGGGAACTCCGCTAGGCTAGTCCTGAGTAGGGACGAATACTAAAAATGAATTCAAGGGGTCATGTCTGAATATTATTTTACAAAATTATTCGTTCAGTTCAGAAGAATCTGATTCGGATACTATGCCATGATTTCTATACAGTTCTGTTTCTCACCAAGGCTATAATATGACGGACTTTCAGCTGTAATTCGACTGGAAAAAAAAACTTTCACCAGGTTATATAAGTCCCTGGTAAACCCGATATGCTATAGATTTAAGCTAGAAAATTCATAAATCCTGCAATATTTTCTAGAAAACTGCGGAATCAACAGCACCCCCACGAATCTGTTTTCGCCTGACGCCACTAAGGAGTAGCACACACGAGGCCCGAGTCCCACCCACCTCACCTCGGAGAAAGCAGAGGAAAAATCTCGTCTTGCCTAAGTGTATCAGGTCAGTCGTCGACAGGCAGTACGTGGGGAAGGGAAGGAAGCCCGGGACCGGGTAAATCAATAAATCCATGCGCAACCCTTGCCAGCCCAGCTTTATTGTCATACACAAAGTCAAAGGAGTGGTTGTGTGGGGCTTCTTTTTTCTTTCTGTTTTACATTTTCTTTTGTTACTAATAGGAATTCTGGAAACATGAAGCGGAAGTATTACTGCACCCACGCTAATTGTCTTCTACTACTGGGCACACTGCTTCATCTTCTCACTGCCAGCACAGCCTGTAACCTTGCCGAGTTTGAGTGTAACAATAAGAGATGCATTCAGTTGGATAGATTTTGTAATCGTGTGAATGACTGCGGGGGCGGGGATACGAGTGATGAGCCGCCAGGATGTTCAGGTATTATCTCATTCCAAACATATTTACTGAACGTATTATTTAAATTGTAAATAAAAACGTACGTCATTGTTATACAATTTTGTCATAAGTCTGCAATCGGACTTATTATGGTGCTGTGGGATTCACTTACGCCCTCACGACGCATCAGTCCACGTCCTGCACGCTGACCTTCGATGCAGCGGGTGGCAGCTTTGGGGATGTTGTACAAGTAAGTCATTAAATTCTATGCAGCATGTAACGCGTGCGGAAATGCCTAACTTTTGACTCGTGCAGAAAATTCAAATACATTCATAAAAATTTTGCGAAAGGCCTAAATGTTTAGCAATCCCTTGATAAAGCATAAACGGAGACCTGATTCGCGCAACAACATATCGGGCTACAAATCGGTTTTATTTTTCAATTTCTTTGAACTGTGACAATAATTTGGTCAAATTTTGTGCTATTTTAGCTTTCCCTGCCACTCTCGACTACAGCCTCGGCCTCAAACTGTACAAAAAGCCTAGAAATACGTGAACTCAACAACCCTCATCACAAGTCGTCATTTTGTTCTGCCTCCGGCTTCAAAACTGAAACACTGTCTAATTTTTTCTCTGAATCGAACCGAGTTCAGATCCAGTTTAATTCCCAATTGGACCTCACGTACAGATTTCTACGTGTTACTGTTCCACGGAATCGAGGAACACTACTTCAAGGCACTTTGTGTTCAAGTGTGTATGAAAACTGTGAAAACAATTGTACGCTACAAACTCCGAACTTTCCAGGGTTGTACCCTGGGAATTCTACTTGTTACTGGGCGATCCGTGAAACAAATGTTCCGCCTGGGCTAAGAGCTTTAATCAAGCTTAGCGGTGAAGTTCATGTGGGAGTCGGAGAATTGCGATCAACCGATTGTTCTTCCGATTATGTGACAGTTTATGATGGTTATAGTATTCGAGATCCTGAATTAATAAAATTTTGTGGACATGGTGCTGTTGAGGAAGTGATTTCTAGTCATAATGAAATACTGGTGCAATTCTACAGTGGCGGAATTATGTCTACAGTCGGACCAGTCAAGGTATAAATTTTAAAAATATAATATCGTATGAGAATGCGTGGTTTGCCGAGAATTTATAAACTTATTTATTTGTTACCTTTAAGGGTCTAAATTTGGTCGCAACCACGATTCTGATAAGCAAAGACTCGTACGCCTATTCAGAGAACCACAATTGCTACCATACAATTTCCAGCTTTGAGAACGAACGTGGCAGATTAGTTTCACCAGTACATTCGCTTCCTGGAAACACAACCTGTACTTATAATTTTCAAGGACGAGCATCGCAAAGAGTTTGGCTGAGTTTCCTAAAATTCAACGTAAAGAATGGGAGTTTCATTGAAATCGGAGAATCACTGAATCATTCACCCCGAACCACAGTTGCGTCAATCAAACCAAATACAAACAATTCTCTGTCAACAGGCCTCATTTTCACTTCTGCAAATTTCCCACCAATCTGCGAATTCCTATTGATAACAAATGCTCGAGCATGTCTTCCGTTTCAAGAATCCCTGCTATCGAATTCTCCACAGCTAACGCTGAAATATACCACGGTCAATGGAACAGTTCTAGAAAAGTCCTCGTTTATCATCAATTACGAGTTTGTTCAAGATGCTGGAGAGGATACGAATTGTAGTCGCTTGTTCAAGCAAAGTACGGGAGCATTTTCGTCAACACGAAACGTCCTACTATTTGGTCGAGCCGGTAAATCGAGTCTCAAATGCGTTTACCGATTCGAGGCGAGCAAGGGACAGAATATTCGAGTAACGCTCAAGACGCTTAGCTTGAGAGGTCGAAGGTAAGCCAGGAGTTTTGAACATTTTAACACATGGAGCCCTAAGTATGGCAGGCGTTAAACTAATGAATCTGTTTTTTTTTTCATAGCTCCTGTGTGTCTACCATTGAGCCCATTTCGAGACGTGTGGTTTGCAGAACTTTCAATACCACCAAGCTTTTAGCTCGACTAGAATTTCGGCAAATTCTAGAAACTGCTAACCACTCCTACTCGGTGCTTAGAGAATGTTTCTGCGGAGACGAAACTCGGACCAATCCCGTAATTTTTATTTCGACCACGAATATAGTTGAGCTGGTCATGACTGTGGAAAACATGGGAGCGACTGACGACCACCATTCCTTTTACTTCGATGGAACGTAAGTACTTTCAACTATCTGGCTATGTTGAATGAAGTCCTAATTGGTGTATTTCTATTATTCTTCCAGATACGAAATGCTCAATATGAACCTTTGTCCTGAACCCCTAATATTTGCCCAATCCACAATTATGACTCTAACGAAACCCTCAACTTGTGATTCATCATTTTACGTACTGCCTCCTCTACCCTATACATTTTTGCAGCTGAAATCTTCCACAACACACTGCAAACCTTTGGTCATTCACACGAGTAACAATCAGAAGTATGTCTGCCTCCAGTATGACTACACGACTTTCTCCCCAGGTTTTCTCAACTACACCTTTACCTCGCCCCACTCCAACATTATAATTCTAGAATTACTGGAGTCGGATATTTCGTTGAGCTACCTTCAAGTATCTTCCCCGGTTGAGCCACATTATAATTATGTTACGGAGCTCAGGGATACGTGCGGGGGGTTTAAATGTGAGTCAATTAACGCATGTGTTCACAAGTCTCTTTTCTGTAATGGCATTGAGAACTGTCCTAGTGGAGAGGACGAAGTGGGGTGCTCTGGATTTGATTACACAGTGCCACTAATCGTCGGAATGGGAATCATTATTATATTCCTGGCCATGTGGCTCTGTTGTACCAAGAGGGAACGTAAAGGCGTTGGATGACGTCGGGAGACATCGCTGGAAGAATGTGTGGACATGGTCACCACGGTCTAGCAGATCTACGCATCTAGGATCTTCAAGCGCAGCCTAATCTGACACAATACTACGAATACCTTTATGTCCACTGTCCAACGCAGGCCGGGATAAAATACTTCGGCCTCCTCTCGAGCGAACTGTCTCGAATATCGTTTTCCCAAATACGAAAATGTAATCGGATCACGTACCAACGCACACTAACACTTCGAAAAGAACAATTTTTAATTTAGCTAGAGCTCGGTCAACTGCAAACTGCGAACCTAAATATTTAGAAACAAAAAGTAAACGTTAAACCTAGGATGAGAATATGAACCCAACTGAAATTCTTCCAACGGCAGGTCACATGTTGCTTACATTGACCATACTGGAGATTATAAGAGAAATGGAAATTGCAGTTCGACCAGTTGGTTTGAACTGACAGATCTGCAGACAAGTTCTTCAAGTTTTAATAGAACAAATCTCGGAAAATGTGATAGGAGTCAAACTCAGAACACTACATGTTTAAGGGATTTGACTAGCTTAAAAGCTAGCCAGCAAGCTATCGAAAGAAATTCTGAACTAACCATGTCATTGTTTAATCTGTTACCTAACGCAGTATGTACGGAAAAGAGCTAACCTAGTCTTCCGCTAAATAGGCTAACTAACAGTGTCCCATTTGCATAGTAATTTTCCGGTATCATTGAAAGTTATACGAAACAAATAGCCAGTAACAAATCAGAGTACAAAGCATACTATACGTAGAAAATATTCAAAGAATTTCAAAAACGATAAACAGAAGATAAAAACAACCAGTAGTACTGTTCCGATCACTAAAACAAAAGTGTCAATTATCATTATTCTTTCATATAAACTAGACCCTGTCCTAAACATTATACGATATACGATCTCCTCCTAAAAACTAATTACCCCTGGTGGGTGGATAAGTTCAGCAGGAATAGTAAATAGTACATAACAGTATTGGCATAATAAGACAGGCCTAAAATAATTTCATCCATGCAAAGAAACTGGCTTCCGCCTCTGACCCTTGATTACATAGGTCAATTGAAATTAAAGCGGGCTACTTGATAACTTTGTAGATCATAGATTATTGTATAGTCAAGCGTCTTCCGTGTTTATCCCGTCGGCAAATGTTAATCTCGGCTCTACTATCGTGATTATAGTACCTATCTAATAACCTATTGTAAATAGTTTCTCTAGTGTTCAATTTAAGAGTGAAATCTTTCAGCTGCTAATTCAGTCAATATCGTCTTGTCAAGTGTTGCTACGATAATATGTAATAGAGATTGGCGCAGATGACAATATTATATTTGTAATTGCTTCTATTTATCAAATTAAAAAAGCTCTAACTTTGAGATCAGCAGAGCAAAGGAGAAGAGAATGGTAAATTTGGCAAATATGTAAGGTACGATCGTATTATAGACCTCGTAGAATATCGAATATCTATCTATTATCGATTGTCGATCTAATGAAATATTATAGTATAGTATTTATTTACTAAATAAATTATTCAAACGGCGATAGTGTGTTTTGCGACACTAATACCTCAATTTTATTACACACAAAACCAAAACAGTTTAATTATTTAAAAATTAGCAAACTTTACCATTGTAAGCCAGTAACTTGCAAACATTAATATTATTATTCATGTGACAGGTGATATAAATGTTTTAGGATCTCCTAGACTCAATAAATAATTAGGATTAGAATCGTAAAGATTTCAAACCCTTGGCGAGCTCATCAAAGAGATGAATTTGACGAATAAAGTAATCTCCATACCTTCGGCCAACTTTAGTGTCAGCAATATGGATCATTCGTTTGTCAATGTAGAAATCGACTTCAGACCCAGCTTGGAAGTCTCCTTCGAGTGAACTTACTCCTTTACTCCAAACCACGTTATGCATCTTGTGTTTGAAGCACAAAAGGCAGTCCGACAATGACGCTTCGTCAGTTTCCATGAATCCAGCAAGCTTTTCCAATGGCATGGTTGTGTACAACTTCAAAAAGCTAAAAATAAAGACATTAAATGAAAGTGTTCTTAAGGGACTCGCGTACTAGGGTAAAATTAGGAAATAAATTGAAAAAAAAGTTTTACCTTCGCACAGTCGGCAAATAGATCTGCTGAGAAACTTCTTGCAAGAAAATTGTTTTCTGAATATTGAGTGGTTCCTGCTCCAAAACTGCTCCCTCCAGACTTGGTGGAACTGGGGACAGAAACTTGGGACAAGCATAGAGGAAGCAAGTTTCGAATTCTTTCAAATCGCCTGATTGCATTCGAGCGATTTTATCAGCATATTTGCGGTCCTGCAAAACACTGTTGATTGATTCATCAATGGATTGTGGGTGAAGAACAAGGCAGACCGCCAACATGGTGTACATCTGATCTGTTTGCTTATTCACCTAAAGCATAAATCATTTTAATTAGACTTAATTATGCTTTACACTTTACACTGTCAGAACAAAAAAATATAGCTGTGGTAAGAGGTGCCGTTTAAAATTAACAAACCTGGTCGTTTTGGTACGACTTGCTTTGAAACATCTGTCTCATCCGCTGAACATACAACAATGAGTTTGTGTAAGTCCGAATAGCGTCTGCGTAACGTCTCATCATCACGTATGCAAATCCAACGTAGTAGTAAGTCGTCACTTGACATGCCGGAACGTTGCAGTACATTGTCTGCGTAAAAAAATCGAATTGTAATTAATTCCGGAATCCTCGAATGTAAAAGCATCGAACCCTTGCGTTCTTTACTAGTCTTTCACATCTTTTTTTACAAGCTATAAGTAACTCGTTTTCAAAACTGGAAGAACAACTGAATAATCTAATCTGCGTTTGGCCGCTGCCGCTGGCCTAAGTTTGCGAACGCCATATGGCCTGATAAATGACCAAGTACTCACGTTCTTGTGCAAATCAATATTTTCCAGGACTTTGACAGCCAGATGATAATCTCCAAGCATGGAATGCACGCGAAGTAAGGCGATCAAACTGAAATAGCCCAACATTTTGTACAGAGGAGACTTTCCAAAGTCTCCAGCAACGGCTTCAGCGTTCTCTCCAGTAAAGTATGCCTAGAAAAGACCAAAATCCAATCAGAGAGTGCAATTGCACTGACAGAATTATTGCACATCCAACAAGCTTTCAATAAGGTATTTGGACACAAGAGTAAAGCGAACCTGTCATTTAAATGTATGTTAAATCCTAAGCCTATATTGGAAGATTAACAGTCACTTAGCTTACCTTCAGTTGGTGATTGATGTTACTCTTGTCGATGAGGGAGTAAAGAACATTGAGCACGCTCAGAACACTCCAGATGTAGCTGTGATCCTTGATATACGCAATTTCTTCAGCGTTCAACTTGGGACTTCGACGAAATTGAGTAAATGACTGAAATTGGTAGACAAACTCGTCAATGATTTCCCACAACCACTGATTGGTCAGCGTCAAATCAATCGGCTCAGACGAAGCTGGAAGAGAGTGTCAAAATTAGATACGAGAGTTCATTATGGTTGTGCTCACAACTTTAACTTCACTGTTTATTTCTGATATCTAGTTGATAATTTTCTGCTTACTCAAAATCATGTTGAACAGTTCACAGTAGTTCGAATACGAGTTGCAACGATCACTAAATGTCAACTGGTTTGGTAGAGCTGCATAGATGTGACGAAAATACAATTCTCGGTACAAAGTAGTAAACTATGAATTCAAAACATAAGAATACCCATCAAGATTGAGTTATTATTTAGATTTTCAACATCAGTTTAAGCGTTATGTTGTCATTCAAACTAATGATTACGTAAAGAATTCATCTTATACCAATGGTTCATCCACAAGGTGTGCGATTTCCCATGGCCACTTCTCCTCCTTGAAATAATCCTTCGCCAGTTGAGGGAACCGTATTTCATACAAGTTTTCAATTTCCGCAGTATCGCGATTATTGATTGACTTGTAAAGATGAGTAATAAACTTTGCTACTGCATCAGGGACAAGGTACGACGAATGAGAGTGACGACGGTCCCCACCAAAGTAATCCCCATAGTCCTGGCTCCCCCGGTGCTACAAAAAATAATTGTTATGTTGAATGTATGTACAACGTCGAATGCAATTATTGTTTTTGGTACTTATGCTATTTCTGATTTTTGTTGTAAGTAGTTTGTATTGAAAAATATGTCACTTTCGTGACTTATGACTTACGCCGTCGTAGTAGTCCCCATCATCGTAGTATCGTTCATTAATCGACTCCTTGCGTTCCCGATCCCGATAAGCCATGACGCACTTCCTTCCGAATCACAAATAAAAACTGAAAACTAGTTTTCAGAATTTTAGAAAACGGGAAAAGAGAACGAGCGTATGGTGAAGAATGGCGGAACTTCTGGCGGCCAATTCAACTCAACTCATGCACTGCACCGGTACCGGCGGCTGCAGAAGCCGAACCACTTGCCGGCTCTTCTCGGCCAGATCTCGCAAAGAAACATCATATTAAATGCGGCAAGTTCCTTCAGGGTGACTCACTCCTTGGAGCTAAGCTTGCTGTATTGATATTACACTCCGCTTGCAAAGACAAAATCAGACCTGCTCTGCTGCATGCCGGAACAAAGTGAAAATGCCGTTCGTTTAGGCTTTCTCTAATTTTCCAAAATTGCAAGTTATGATTAAATTAAATGAAGCTCGAATAAATAATTCATAGTCTTCACAATACTTGATAGTTATGAATTATTAACCCCTAGAAAAATCGATTTGGCTCGACGAGAATCGAAGGAAAAATTCTCTCCTCTCCAGTATTATACAAACCTAACAGAACCAAACGAAACAAAAACTAGGCGAATGGGTTTGAAAAGCTATTCAGATTCAGTGCATTGAATGTTGATTCTAAAAAAATAGAGTTTACCTAACTCACCATTATTGAATGAAATGTACAATCAAACTCAGTGAGTGGAATTATAGTGCAAATATTTTATTCAATATTACTTCCACCCCCAAATACCATCACTGTGTTTAATATTTTCCATATTAGCCCTTCTGGATCGCGTTACAGCACTCGCTTCTCCCTTCGCTCGAATTCTCTTACGAGCAGTTTGCTTGTCTCCTTTTTGAAAAGACTTCTTGATCTTTTCCTTGATAACTTCCGGCGCAATGGTAGATGCTGTGGTTCGGCTGGTGAGACTAAAGCCACTGATGCTTTCATTGTCGATTTCTTCTCCTGAAGGCTTTAGATGAACACGACTGTCTAGTTTCATTTCGGCTAATGCAACTTGAACTTCATCATGCAATTCAGTGATTTGACGGTCATCCTCTTCCACCTCGTTTTCTTGATCAGGAACGAGGCGTGATGTTTTCGGTTCTTCATCTTCAAAATCGCCTTCGTCTTCCGACGACTCACTCTCCACACTTTCGCTTTCATCGTCACGTTCTGGAGTTACGCCTAGTATTTCATCGCAAAGATCTGCGTCCATCTCTTTCGTGAATCCACTTGCAGCGATTTCCACATCTATTGAATCCTCTCGTCTAGTTTTACAGAAACAAAGTATTAAAGGGAACGCTTGGCTCAGCTATGGTTTTTTCCTGTATTGTATTGAATATACAACAAAGCGATGTTTATTGCTTACTCGATATCCGCAAATGTTGGAAATAGCTCCGACTCGTATCCGAAACGGCGTTTGAAGAACACACAAATACATTTGACATCCCGGTCAAAATACATTTCTGCGTTTTCGTGAGAAGTGGAGACCATTTGAGGGAAATCTATTAGAATCGGCTCTTCATTTTCCCCAAGAAGAATATTGAACTCATTGAAATCTCCATGAATTACTCCGTGGTTGGCCAAGTTGACGAGGAGAGTCATAAGCTTATCGTAGAGCTTTGCGGGATCGTCAAGTTTGTATGTTTGGCAAAGTGGATGGCCCTGAAACCATAAATACAACTGGTTTATGATATTAAAATACTCTCGGTAAACAATGCTACATTTATTATCAGCAGGATTATATCGGAATTCCTTACCTGAGCAAGATCCATCAGCACCATATGACGATTAAAGTCAATCGGCTTAGGAACTGGAAATCCTCTATTGTACAAGGCGGTCATATAAGCGAATTCTTTAGTTGCGGAAATACGAGAGAGATAAAGCCACGATGCCCGATGACGATTCTTATGGTAATCCCGTTTTTCTTGGATTTTTCTGAAACATATTCTTCCTAACCGATGAAGCTTCAGGCACATATTCTCGCCTTCTTCATTTGTAACAATGTAGACATTTGATTCCTTTCCTGTTCCAATTTGGGATCCAAACCCGGAAACCGTTCCTCGTGCAACCAAAGTCTGAAGCCCGAGGTAATCGTAGCCAGCGTTCGTAAGGCGGTATCCATCATCTGAAACAGCGTTAAAGGAACATGAAAACTTGCTAATGATGCCGACTCTCTTTAATTGTTTATTTTAGTAAGTACATAGTATACTTACAATGCTTGCCACGTTCGTAAGCCACAAGTCGATTTTTACAAAGTTCGCGTAGAATTTTGTGAACACCCCCGTGACGAAGACCAGCAATTGCAGCTACAAGTCCCGATGGCACGAGCTCGTGGTTTTTCATTCCCATCTCGACCTGTTGTACGGTTTAATACATAATACGTTGTAAGTTGTAACCCATATGCACCATATCACATGTTATATAGATAAAAACCATGAATAATAAAATCAGAAGTTCATATATATGCGCATTCGTTAAATCCAAATTAAAAGTTCTCAGCCAGCAGCCAGACACCAGAAAAGAACGTGTTTAAAAATATCTGTTGAGCCGCTTACAGAAGTGAGCACACGGAAATCTTCCTTGGTGAGGTACCGAAGGACGGTGACATCTAATTTCCCCATTTCCGGATGTCGGGACTCTTGCCCCTGCGACTGACGTAGCGATTAATCCAACAAATCCGAAAACTAATTAAAAGGAAATGCCCGAATTCGGGAAAGTACAATTGTGTAAACTCCTATTGTACCTCAAGAATTTCAGGAGCGTGGCACCCTCCGAGAAATTCAAAAAGCACGGTGTACGATACATACTTCCAGATGCAGCACTAGAGGGCTACGGCTGGTGAATAACACGATAGGTGATGACGCCAAACAATTTGCAATTTGCTCTAATTGGTTCGGATGAAAAAATTATATATTTCCCTAGGCTTATTTGACTAAATTCGTAATTCACTGATTAAATATTTTATAAAAATAGCCATCAGCAGGACGATTGCTTTGAAACTAAATATGGAAACTAGAAATACTCAAGCCCGTGCGCGGAAATATGTATGAAAGGAGACGTAACGTAGCACGTAACAACGTTAGAAATCACGTATTTTCCGTATTATGTATTAGTATATGAATTATGAATATGAATCATGGAGAAGTAAATTGAACTGAACAAAGTCGAGATCATTTTTATTTCAATGTAACTCTGGAAAGTTCAAATTTCTTAAACTTTACAATATTTCATATTTTGGATTCTGTTAACACAAACTAACTCCTAGAATTACAATCATATGGATTTTGCACATACCGACCATATATTAGAAATTTTGTAAACAAGGCAGATTTTCTTCTTGTGTTGTAGATTTCCATACACAAAAGATTCCAACCATGCCTCAGGAAGGTCGCAACGAGTACGTGCTGTGTTGCATTTTTTTAACCGGATGTAAGATTTCGTAAATTATAATCACACCGGTACT
>VNWX01002724.1:0-11494 GCA_009869905.1 Ceratophysella communis | reverse complement strand
TACTGATCAGTTATACTTGAAATATTATGTGAATTCAATTGATTTTAAATTAACATTGCCACCGAATATTTTATTCAACGTTTAAAATAGAGCCACCTAAGCACCTAGTAAAAATTATCAAATAACTCTCCAGTGTTAAAAAACCTGGAACACAGTAATAGAATAGAAAGAAAGCCATTTCAACGGTAAAAATCGAACTTCCAAAGCTTAGCAGAAGCAGGGGATTCAAGAAGGATAAAATTAAATAACGAATTGAAAAAAAAAAACGGCTGAGTAAGCAGAAGATGAGCTTTAATGGAAGAAAATTTCAAATAAATTTCCCATTTTCAATCTCCTTCGACACTCTGGCCTCACACAGCTCTGATGTGATGATGGTGCCTAGTCTGGCTTCCAAAACCAGGATTAAATGGTAAATGACTCGCAGAGTTTGGAAACACGTTAGGAAGGCTTAATATAAAAAGGAAAAATCATTCCATTTGATTTATGAGGCAAAGCTTATTTACCATATGGTGATTTGACGAGGGTTTACGAAAGGCGAGAAAATTGTACTTCCAGCTCTAGTTGTAGTAGAGCTAGATCTAGGGCTGTTTCGTCTAGTGCTAGCGGCGACGTTTTAGAGTCAATTTACATATGACATGCGTTGGACATTATTTGCAGAACATGAAATGCTGATTAATAAGCTTCCGTTTCAGTTTATACCAGTTCGATTCGAATTCGCAGAATGCGTGCGGTCTTATTAAGAGGCAGAATTTTGAAATTCAAAAAATATACATCGCCTTTGCCATAGCAAAATATATTAAACAGCGGCAACCGAGTTTTATCGAATTCCTACGAATTTAAGTTTAATAAGCTCCGTGTAAATCGTTCGAAGAAATGTAACTTCCGATCGGACGTCCAAACAAAAGATGAGTTTATCCTAACCTCTAACACAAAGTTCATTAACCTGTACAAATGGTCCGGTTCTGCGTAATTCTCAGGCTCAATTACTGCTATCAAAACTGTGCTATACTTGTCGGTAACTCGACACTCTCATGTCTGTTACTATTATTTTATATAGTGTGATAATGGCTTTTATAACGTAGTTTGAATCATCGCCGTCCTAAAACGCAAAGGCATGCCACTTCAATCCAGAACCAGAACCTAAGTTTTGTATTTCACTATAAAAAAACTCAAACTATTTCTGACTTCGCAAAACCTCTCGTGCCAAAAACTAAAAAGCTTTAGCCACCTACTTATTTTATGACATTAACCATATAGTCTAAAAATATGACGGTTCTTGTTCTATGGGCGTGCATACAATAGGCAGAAATATAATACAATGGATTCGATATAATAATGGCCTGGCCAGACTAAAACGGACCAAATTTCTGTACAACATGCGGCACGCACATGTGCAAATCGTATCGTATATCGGATTTCAAGTGAACTTATGCAAAGTTATATGGTCAAATAGAGCGTGGGCTAGGATTCTACATAGATAGTAGGTATAGTGTCGTATAGTATACTGCGAAAATTCAACATACTCGTAAAACAAATGTCTAGATCTCGATGTTGCATCAGAAGAATAATTTAGGTCACATTATAGCTTATGTCATTGTATAATTTAGATATATATGAATATGGAATGGGCCAATCCCCGGATTAAAAATATACCTCAACTCAGACAAGCCGAAGCTGCTGGCACAAGCACACACACACATGTCTATGATAACGATATACCCTGGGTACATACAACAAATAAATAATATCAGACCAGCCCAGCCGGGTACAAAATTGACGTAAACACATAAACGAACCGTAATTACTGTGTATACAGTGCCAATTAAATATGTACTTCAATTTTCCTTCTGAATGTCTGTCTGACTCATTTAATGCAATTTAAATGGACTGCATTTTATTTAAGTGTCTGTGCCAAGTGCCATAATATTCCATAGCATGAACCATGTTCTCAGCGCATGCTAGGTGTTAGTATCATGGATGCAAATTCCACTCCTGATTCGTGATGGTAAGTGCGGCTTTGTTGAGGATAATAGCGCACTGATTCTGTATTCAATTACATGCCAATTTTACTTACATGGTTCAATGGCCAGTTTATTGCAAATACAAATTACAGGGTAAAAATAGGAGATTGTGAAGGTGGCACAAGAATTTTTTTTTAAACAAAAAAGCTTTAATATAAAAGCAGAAATGGCGGCATTATGCAGTTTCCTTATAAACTTTCGTCTGTCGGTAGGTATTTCTAATATTTAGAGATTTGAGTCAGGCTTAAGCTTTAAAACTCGCGATACAGCCTTACTTAATTAACACAACATGATATGCTCGTAATGCCTTTAATCATATGGTTATATTGGTGGTCTGGAAATCCTAGTGGTGAAAAATGCGATATGCGGGATGCGGGACGCCAGTGCATTATGCCAATCTTTCGAAGTCCCGAACAATCATCTTCCAATAAATTATTTGCTTCACTTAGCACTTTGCACGTAGTGCAGCTTGCACATGCCATAGGCTTCAAAGCTTCACTTTTGTATGCAAATTGCTTGTTCCAAGCAGACGAAATCTGTTTATATGTAGGTATTCCAAATTCCAATGACCATGAATTAGTCATGAACTGTAAGAAGAGGTTAGCAGCCATGTTTGAACTGTATTTGGAAGTATTAGGCTTGAGGCACGTTCTAAGTATTATGGAGAAAGCCTAAGTAATTTGAAAACATGTTAAATCTAATGTTGGGTGGTTTATGTTTATAAGGTACGCGATACTCGACACTCTATGTAAATAAAAATCAGAACAGTTTAAAGGATGAGATGAATTTATGTTCCATGCAATTATGAGCACTATTGTCTACACTGTAAATACATCGTGTGAATTGTATAATGTCCATTTAGTAATAATTAACGCTCTGTGCAGTATTATCAAGGTTACAAATATCGATGGAGATTACAAGTAGGGATTATTCTGCTGACGCTGTCAAATAAGCTCAATTGTCAATTTCAAAGGAAACACGCGGTATCATTATCACTAACAATTAGATTTATGATTTATAAGCTCATCATTAGGCTGAATGGAAAACTACATCAACACTATCACACAATTTGCACTAGCGTCAACAAAATAAGCTACATATTTCGAACGAGAAGCAAATATTACGTACACAAGACAAAGGGTTGCAAATTGAGTGCAATTGATCAAATACTTAAAGTACCGAGTCGTGATAGCTGTTTGCAAGTCGTAGCAACAAATTTATCGCTTCCCTTCCAGACGTATTAAAAATCGGACTCTAATATAAGCGATTGATCCTAACTTCAGATTTTCGATTTACATAGGTGACTGTTTTAGAGATTTTGTCCATATTTTGAAGAGAAAAAAACACTTGTGCGAAAAATTCTGACTTTAATTTTAAGCGGAAAATTTTCACCGAAAAAGTAAAATTTCAGCTTAAACTGATGGCTATCCGATCCGGGCATTTCTAATCCACATGACAAACATATTCGACTTGGCTAATCTTGAGTCATGGGACTAACATCAAGTCAAAAGCTTTAACGAGCGTTCAATGGCCTGATTTGACTTGACCGTTCCCTCTAATTCTCCGTGACATTTTGATAAACTGGCAGATACATCAGATTTGTGATTCATCCATCGGTAATCCGAATTAAGGATTGTAGCTCCAGCCGATACGTGTCACATTGTCATTCATACCAATAGGTTCAACGGCAGGATTATAGATTCTAGACGGACTTACTAATCGGATACGATATAAATTACGCGTGGTGCAGCCTAGATGTCATGTGGAGCAGCCTAGATTTCGCCAATTTGAGAAAATCAGCAATTAGCATGTACAGAGTATAGTAACCTAAATATTTCAAACTTCTGCTAACGGCAGGAAGGAGACAACCAGAAACTAGCACAAAGTAATATGTCGAAAACTGGAATTTTCAAACAGAAAGTTGTGAAAACCTAATGCACCTACATAGTCGCCCACTCGTCGCATCTCCAGCCAGAATTAAACCTCCGCACAATGGACTCTGACCTTTTCAAAGTTGGATTTATGAGATGAAACTAAAAACTCATACACATTATTGCCAGGAATTCCAGTATTCCTTGTCCCCGGCTGGAAGCTCTCTTTTCCGAATAGGACAGCAGCGAGCGAGGAAGAATAAACGTATTAAAAGCTAACCAGAGCTCCTTTTTGGAACGAGTCAAAAGTTGAATTAAATTCCTTTCGGCCTCGATTCCATCGAGTTTTTCAACTTTTTTACGACTTTGTGCTTCAGTCTCGGAGATACCGGAGCCAGTGACAGAAAGCATGGAGGACCTTGTTGAAACCCCTGGAAGGACGTTCAATTGAAACTTTATGTCTCTCTCCGCTTTTCAGAAGACATCAGAGACTCATATATTAAAGCCTCATTCCATATGTCCACGTTATCTATTTTTTTTAAATGGCTTGAAATGAATCACTCTGGAGGAATAGAACAGGACCAGGGCCAGAGTAAACTAATGTATTAAAATGTCAAACCATTATTGCCAAAATGTTCGGATTGAAACTTAAATGTCAAGTAATTCCAGGTCGTGTTTTCGCGTCATAAATACCGGAGCTGCATTTCGTGCTATCACTGCCATGCAATTCATAAAATTTGGGAATGGCGACATTGAGTCGCCAATCCTTCTTTAATACTAAACGAATTGAATTTTATCCTAAGTTTAAGTTGGATACCGGATACGGTAGATTTTCGAAGCTTATATAATGCCAGATTAATCCAATCCAAAAACATGTAACTTCCACAAAATTCAGGCGTGCACGGACTCCTTGTAACTTGCCATCCACAAATATTGATTCAATTATAAGGTCTAATTATTGTTTACGGCCGAGCGAAGTGGTATCTGATACAATTTAGTTCTCCGTAAAACAGAATTTGAAACGTAAATTGTCCATTAATTTCAAAATAGCTTCGAAACCGAAATCAAACCGTCAGCCATCATTATTATTCCTAATTGAGATGACAAACAGAACTTATGGTTTTACAAATATTATCCAAGTGCTGAACAGTAAAAAGTAAAACGCTGCATATAATAAATAAATTTGTGTAATAAATGGGAATTCGAAAATTTTACTATTTTCTGTTATGAAAAATTTCCTGCAAAATGGACACCCATCGATATATCTAGATTTATATTCTCGATATTTCTTTTAAAAATCATTTCTAGAATATTTTTCTTTTCGTAACAAATATAGCAACCGATACTTATTACTTATCTCGAAATTCCAATGCCTTTTATGTGATTTCGACCGAATACGTTGAATGCAGTGATTAGAGATTTTGCATTGTCAAACCAAATTTCAAGATTATCCATAGATCAAATCGTAAAATTTGAGCCTATAAATTATACAAACTATTCGGTGCTGCTAATTCTTTCCTGTCCGCTCTTTGCAATAAGCGCATTTCGTTTAGGAAAGTAGAAATTTTAGTTATTTTAGCTTAAATTGGAAACGAGTTCATAATTTTCCAAGACCAATTAACTACCAAATGTAAGTCAAAATGGTTGAAATGTGAGCTTACCGAGGAGGAGAAGGCGATGTGTGGCTCGGTAGACTTGTTTGTCTTTTTGAATCTGTTGATTAATTTTCTTATTGGCTTCTTTCCGCCGCTTACTCTCTTCCTGTTCAGTCTTCGAGGTGCCACCACCGAAGCACCCCATGACATTCGGGCACTTAGGAGCCGAACTTACAGCTCCTCAACTATCAACCCCCCTCACACAACTATAACCTAGCACTCACAAACTGACCTCAATTAAACCAGCAACTTATTTTCAATCTTAAATTTTCAAATTCCAGAGCAAGAATGACGTGGTCTCTCGCTTCAAACAGCTGTTCCAAAGCTGCGTGTACTTATTGTTGTGTGTAGCACAAAAGAGCTCCCACTCTCGATTCGAGGTATCAATTTGAGTAGGATTAAACGGAGTGAATGAAGATATCACAATAGTAAATAGACAATAGAAGCCCTGCAGCCAAATTAATATGAATGATATCACGGTAATTCACTGGATAAAAATAAACTTTGAATGGTTCTTCCGATTGCAAATTTTCTAATGCTGTCCCCAATCAATTTTTAAAATTTAATTGGAGTTCTTTTATAGACAGCAAATAAACTTCTAAATTAAGTCCTTATTTGTCGGTTACAGGGTTTCGTAGCTGATACAGTGGCAGAATTAGTAATTTTGACGATCTTCTGTCTTCAGGGAGTATTTGGCAGCGCTGATTTTGCACAGCAGCCTTTTTGTCGGGCAAATTCCTATTGAATGGCTCTGGTAGATCTGTAGCACCAAATCACGCGGTTAACAAACAAACCAACGATTAGCAGCCGGCATCCGCCATCTTGTTATAAGCTGTAGAGCCTTTGAAACAATAAATAATTAGAATTAAGGTTAACGAAATGGTACAAAGTTAGCGATTGAAGTTCAAATTCCGAATATCTGTGCCGCAGCCATTAAATCAACCAAGATGTCTGCCAAAGCCTAGTTTTGTGTTCAAATTTACCGCTGTGTCGCGTCGCTTTCCAGTAAATAATCGTACCGGAAGAGTTATTTCTGAAATTTCGTCTTATTAGCTGAATTCGGAGTTATAATTTTGTATTTGAGTTTGAAATTCAGCTGAACTCTTCTCACCGGACAGAGTGAAAATCCCAACTGAGGAGCTCTCTATGGAAAAAGGGAAAGGATATAGGAGAGACAGAAAAAACCTTTGGGAGACTTCTGGCCGTGTGCGAAATGCGAATTGTGAATTTTCTGATAGCAAAAAAAAACTATCGCTCTAGCCTGAGCGCCTGCTCACCAACATATAAACTCCTATCTGGCTAGAAGGCTAGATGCTAGATGAGTCTAGTTTCTAGTATCAAGCACCTATGTAGCTTGTAGCTAGTTGCTTTTGCCCGCTGCTGCAGGTCATGCTCTGCTGGCTCTGCCTGTGCCGATTTTGGTCGCTCCAAAACAAATATCAGCGACAACGGAATCGAGTAGCCTTGTTTTCGATTTCGAGAATGGCGGATATGGTACGAAGTAGTCATACATAGACGATTCTGCGACAAATCAATGGCGACAAATTTACACTTCAATAAATGGCCGGCGATGACAGTTTCTTTAACCTAATGATAATGATGAAAATTGCCAATATCTTCAAGTCAAGTTGCCAAGTGCGACGCGCGGGCGCGACCCGACCATCGATTTAAAGCTTCACTTCGTAAAGTAAAAAAATCGCATATGCATCCAGCAAAGCTAACTTCCGTCGATTAAAATACTTCCTCTGATGGAGAAGGAAGGACCAGGCCAGGACCCAAAATTTCAGTAAACAAGAGAATGCTGGCCATGTTATAGTGCCTTACGCCATCATCGTGGCCATATTCATGAAAAGCTGTGAAATGCAATGGCCGTGGGGTGGACTAGATCTCCACGGCAGAAAAAGTTCTAGTCTTCCTTCAAGTGACATGCAATAAGTTTTGCCGTTGAAAACGAAATCGCGTCATAACTCGATCAAATTTGCAAACGCAAACTGTTTTCGCTGAAAACAACGAGAGTCGTATTCACATATCAGCGACAATTTTTTAGCAAAGACCAAAATTAACAGCTTGGACAATTTAAATGAATTACACCACATACTCGTTGGAGGCGACTATTTAAATCATTTATCAATTGTCTAACGAAAAACCGGTAGCTAAATTTTACGTTCAGGAAGCTCGCTGTATAACCGACTTATACCTACTAAAATGTTTAATGTTCCGTGGAACTTGGAAGAATTGTCCGGCAGCGCAAACCGGTTTACCATCAATCCATTTAAAACCGCCAAAGCTCAGGAAATACGCTTACCACAGTACAGTTAGTAACCCGAAACCGATAAATTCTTTTACCACGGTTATCGATTCCTATACCTGATTTGGATTGAGTTTAATGAATTACCCGAATGTGTACTTATAAAATATAAATTTACCTTGGTATACACATACCTGATTTTCTGTAAATCCTACACGTTAGTCTTCAGCACGGAATCATGGTTTCATGTTCTTAATTGGGTTAACGATCCATAACCATGAGAAATACCAAGTATTCCTGTAAGTCCTTCAATGCTTATCATATTCCGCGTATTCCCTTCAAATCTATAGAATTTAACTTCTCGATAATTTGTTCAGTTCCACGAATCAGGTCGGTTTAATTTGTTCAACTGTTAGTGATAGGTGTGCCCAAAACCCAATTTGAGACGAAAACCTTAAGTTAATTATTTACATTATTAGTAAATTTTCAGAACTCATGTAACCTTATGTCATCGGCCTCGAAGAATTCTAAGAACAGTCTGCGGAACTGAAAACATTTAGCATATGGCCCGAATCGGGGAGACACAGTCCTTGATCTCAATTGAGACAATAATAATTCATCTCAGTTTTAGGTAAGCACGTTTTGGGGAAATTCATAATCTAATCCAGAAACTTAATTCGGAATCGGATGATTTCGCTTCGTGTACATTCGAACATAAACTTACAATTAGATGGCTGAAATTATCGGTACCATATTGAATTAGATATTTTATTCTTACCAGGTTAAAATTAAGGATATCTAAACATTGAAATTTTAAAACTAATTGTTAAACTGAAATGAAATAACTTAACTTATCATTAAAATAATTTGCCCAGTAAAATTATTAAAATTATCCATTACCAGTCAGTTTTCTAGCCTTAGCTGTTAACACTATCACTAATTTAATACATTCACTTATCATATCACATGCAATTCATATTCGTTACAGGAAAAGTACGAATACTTTAAATACTTTTTTTGATTCGCATTAACGAAGTATCGCGAGATTCAATCCTGTGCAGGGTCCACAGCACAGACTAGTTGTCGGAGTCGGCACTTTCTAGATCGCTATTCTGGTGATGCTGTCGAGCCATGTAATCTTGGATATATTTGAGTCGCGTTTCTAACCGAAATTCTTCAAGACGGCTGGTCGCTACCATTGCTCTCAAATTCGCCACTTGTTCCTGTAATTATAAAAAAAATTAAAGCACTAATGAATCGAGAATACAAATAAAATACCTACGCACTTGATGAGGTGAGCTTACATTCAAAGTGTCGTTTTCAAATTTGGCTGCCTGCCAAACATTGACCAGCTCATCATCGTCCAATTCGGTTAAATCGGCCGCAACTGTGGGCCTTTGAAATATAAATTACCAGTAAAATTATTAATAACCAATAAATTATACTTGCAAATCCCATTTAGGATTTAAGTAAAACTCACTGTTCTAACAGCATCCCCTGTGTCAACTCTCGAATAAGCTGATCAATAGCTTCTTCCTCTTCAACGATTTGGTCTTGAAGTTCCTGGTTGAATGCAATGAGGCACTCGTTCTCTACTTGAAGGAACTCATCAGTTTGGAAAATCGGTAAGGAAAACGGGTCAAAAATCGACGGAGCTTGATTGACCTTAAACGCTGGCTCTCCTGACCGAGTATCCTCACGCAGGATAACATAATCTCCATCTTCATCGTCGCTAATTTCTTCCTCAAACTTGTCTCCGACACCGAGAGTCGGCTCGGATTTAGATATTTTAGGATCATCAACCTTTAGCAAACCTCCCTTGAGTATTATCCACATTCTGCCGGGGTTCTAAAGGGCTCACCTTCGGTACCTCATCAAAGCTTGAGATTTCGTTTTCAAAAGCATCTTCCGGAGTCGGATAAGAATTCGGATTATGAAGCGATGACGATGACGGAAGATGAACTTCGACTTCAACTTGGAGTGTTTCAACAATCTCAGGGGAATCAAGCCGATGTTCTAGATTGAACTCTTCTGGCTCATTCTTAGGAATTTTCGGTTCCACTTGAATTTCAGATGCAGGCATTGGTACCTTTGGCTGTGTGACTTTCGGTTGGAACACAACAGTTCGCGGCGTAAAATCGAGACACTCGTCGTTACAAATTGGCAGAACTTTAGAAGTAATACCAGCTGGTAGTATCGGTAAAGCCGCTGCTACTGCTTGGGCATGGTTTTCGCAGGTGGCAGTTGAAATTGGCAGTGGCGGTACCATTGATTGGTATACTACCGACTTGGAGGATTTTTCTGATTCCGACGAGGAGACGCATGGGTTTGATGAGGGCTGCTGTGAGGATGATAAGGATGTCGACGGTGTGAAGGAAGCTGATAGAGCGTTCACGGAACGGAGCTTACGCTGTAAGAAAAGGAACAAAATTAATAATTAGAAAGGTTCTCATTAAATCATTAGTCATTCTTATGAATTGCTGACACACCTTTAGTTGGGTCAATGTCCTTTGAAGTTCCCAGAGTTGATCTTCGTGCTTCTTGCTCAATTTCTTCCCAGATTTGAACTGGGTGTGAGTCACTTCCAAAAGTGCTTCATATTTGCGAATTTCCTTTGCAATGACTTCCGGATCTTCGGGAAGGTGCTGGTGTGATGGTGTCAGTGGGGCTTCTGTAGCACTGTAATTTCAATAAGTTGACTGCATTCACTAACCTCTATAATCATTAAAAATGAATATTTTAATAACACCTACACCGGCACTGGTACAGCAGATTCTTCTAATGAACACTTAGACCCTCGCTTCAGTTTGAGTTTGACCTTGCCACTTGACGAGTCCTTTTCTTTCTTATCCTTGGGCTCCTTTTCCTTCTTCTTCAAAAGCATTGGCAGCGGAGCATTGAGAAATACATTGAGACCCTTCATTTTCTCTTTTTCTGGATGAGATTGAGACTGTTGGCCACTTGCCTTACTTCCGGATGTGCTGGCAGTTGCTAACGGACTAAAAATGACAGCGGGCATAGACTTCCGGTGATGCAGTCCGTCAAAAGGACGCCTGGTTTCCACTGGACGCTCCGGTGTCTTTTCTACAGCCTTTTTGAGTTCATTGTCCTTTTCCTTCTCCTTCTTCTCAGAAGACTTTTCAACGGATTTCTTTAGCTCCTTTTCCTTCTTTTCAGAGCTCTTCTCAGCGGATTTCTTCGATTCCTTGTCCTTGTCTTTCTTCTTGGATAAGCTGAATGCTTTTACAATCTTTACTTTACCAGGACTTCTGAAACGCAAAGAAATTTTAGTTTTGGAATAAGTGCCGTCATTTTGAAATCGAACAAATAGTTTAAAATAATTTCAAACAACTACTTTGAATCTCCACTTCCTGCAGCCATTTCGTCCTCGTCCGGTGAGCTCTCTCCAGCTAATGCAGCATAACCCTTGTCCTTCTTGGAATCTTTCTTTTCTTTCTTCTTTTTTGACTTTTCACTGTCTTCATCTAGTGGTTATTAATTAAATAGACATTTAAGTCAATTTTCAATTTAGAATAAAATTGCGTCATTCTAATTGTGCAGCGCGTATCGCGTATCGTGGCTTGATTTTCTCACTACTTATTTCAACTGGATAGGCTAAAAACGGCATCACAGTCTGTTCAAATTTAGTTTCATTTGGAAATGGAACCCAATGGTATAAAATGATGTTTTAGTATTTTC
>VNWX01002723.1:0-11496 GCA_009869905.1 Ceratophysella communis | reverse complement strand
ACTATTACATACGGCTATATTCATTTTAACTACTGACAAAGCATCTGATTCGGAATGGAATACGTTTGCTAATTACCTGCTTCGTAAGTTTGTAAAACTTGTTCCTAAATTATATTGTGAAGAAATGCTTGTATTTAATATACACTCACTAATTCATCTTAGCGCTGATTGTTTGAACTTTGGAAAGCTTGATGATTTTAGCGCTTTTCCTTTCGAGAATCATATGAATAAATTAAAAAAGAAAGTACGCGGCCACAGGTTAGAACTAAAGCAAGTAGTTAGTAGGGCTATGGAGGAAGAAAATTGCTCATCACAGGCTGGTTTCAAAGCTGCTATTTCTATAAGTACAAATCGATTCGTAAAAACTACTGGCCAGAATCAAATTAAATACATTCACAACGGTGTAATTGTGGGCACAAGTAAATGTAACTCTTTTTTCTCGTTAAACAGTAAACTAATTCAAGTTACAGATATTTTTAGGTCTCGCCACAATCATAATGTCCAAATAAAGTATCGTGAGTTTTGTAATTTGGAAAATTTTAGAGGGTATCCATTAGACAGTAAACAATTGGGCATTTTTTATGTGCATGATGACTTATCTACTGAGAAAGTTACAGAAATATGTGACTTGGGACACAAATATATTGTACTACCTATAAGTGCTAATAGTAGCTCCAAAATATGTATTCCATTAAGTTTATCGTTAGCCTAGTTTGCATTATTCTGTCACTAATAAAATTATACTAAGTAATTTTTAATGTTTTACTATTGTTATGTACTTGATTGATGAAAATAAAATTCTGTTCAGCGTTGTCTTTTGCAGCAAATTTGAGCTTAATTATAATTTTTGAGTAGCACTATATTCAATGCCGCCAATGTAACGTAAAAGCAATAGAAACGAGACGTTGTATAATGGTAGCAATCACGTAGAAGCATCGCAATCGGAATACGCAATTTCAACGTGTATTCAACGCAGACTGACCTAGCTAAACCGTAACTGTAAATCTACTCTATGTCTACGTTGCTTCAACATTGCGCGAAACGGTCGATTTTTCATAGAAATGGCCGGCCAGAAGTCTTGGTTACTTCTACAGAACGCTGGTTCGTAGAATATATGTAGAATCTACTGTTTTTGGTTTATTGGGTAGTTTGTTCGTGTACTTGATCATTTTGGCCCCATCTAATTGTCTAATTCTTACTATAAGTCTTGCAATTTAAGAAATGCCAAATAAAGCGTCATTTGCTAAGGCTTGCTTTCAGCTAATAAAATTTGGCTTACGTTGGAAAGATTCGCCCCAAAATGAAAACAAATTTGAATAAAATTTCAAGTCAAGCTTTTTTTGCTAACTGCATTATTCCAAAACTGCACTCAATCATAAAATCAAGTAAGTTTCTAGTGTCCACGACACATGGGCAAAAAACGCGTAAGGACACATAAGCCTGCACGTGCCAATCCATAGAGTTGACACGTTTTCATTGAATGTTCTGAATGTACGGGTACTCGAATTACCTGTCCAGAGAGGTCGGATGGATGTGAAAAACTACAGGTGTCAAAATCAAGATTTACTCCTTGAAGAGCTCCTGTTTCTGTTCCTATGCAGCCACATGTCTGTTTATTTTGTCATTCCTTGTGTAGATATTAGGACTACAATAAGTACTACAAATACGAACTTTTATGTTCCTAAATAGGTACTGTAAGTAGACCCCTTTCATACACATTATGAATCAATAGGAGAAGAAATCTAAGTGCAAGCAAAGCAAACGAGCATGAAAGTGACAAAGTGTCACTGATGCCATGAGAATCAGCCATCTAGCCTCAAGCCAATATGAATCTATTATTGAGTTGCACATGGGAAAACTGGGGTTGTAGCTTGGATTGAGAAACATGCTGAGGCTGGCTGATATCGATATGACGACTTGAGAGTTACAGTCACAGGTCATGTCTGTCCAGCATGATGCAGTTAGCTTAGCTTCAGTGCTTTATTTACAGTTCATAGAACTTACTAAATCTGAAGTCAGGGAGGGCTTATGTTTCCTGTTGCATACTGCAGATGGGCTTATCTCAAAGAACGGGACACTTTGTAACGACAATCTCTCTAATTCTGTATGAGTGTTATAACTATGAGTTGATGACGCATCGAAGCAGCTAAGGGCCGAAATACACATATGGTCAACTGAGGCGCACAAGGTATCTGAGCTTGATTGTTGCATTTAAATAGTGACTGGTCTTCACTCCTGGCATTTTTATAGGTTCAGATCAGAATTATAGTTACCTAAGTCCCTTTTCCTTGAAAAAGAAAACATCGCTAGTTTAAAATCCAGAGGATTAAAGGAACAAATCGATGAAAGAAGTCGTTTCTGGTCATTCCAATCTACCGCTTTAAGTCAGGTTACGTTGGTTTCTGTTGCAATATACTCTAAACAAAAGAAAGAGTGATCCTTATCATTATCATTATCAGCCTCTAAAGTTATGACTTCGTTCGAAATCGTACAATTCTAAGCTAATTGAGCTTCTCAAAATAAAGTAAAACATTAAATACGCCAGCAGATTTTAATACGATGGGCAGAGTGTGACAGGTTCAGTTTAAAATTGGGAAATTTTATAACGTGTAAACCCTAGCAAAGAATGTCGTCTTACCCGAGGAATCACTCCGACTGAATGCTGATCCGTGCTGACGTGAGTCGTGGTAACCTGACATAACGACAGGCCTTTTTGAATCACCAAAAACGATATTCTGGAGTTAATTGGCTGATTAACGGGATACTGGAAATGGATTTACTGCAAGCACAAATGAAAAATTAATTTGAATGGAAAACTGGTAATAAAAAACTTTTCTTAAGCCCGCCTGAGGTCTAGCATGATCTGTTGTGAATTGTGAGCCTAAAACTAAATATTTACAGTCAGTAGTCAGTACTATAAATAGTAAACTGAGAAGTGACATACTTTTTGAATTCATCAGGTATCAGGACTTACAACTTCAAATCACATTCAACTTATTATTCAACGAGCTTTCACTTAACCTACAATACGTTTTTTCGATACTCATTGAATTGAACAAGATTTACGGATGTTTGCGCAACAACACAACTCGAAACTAACTAGTAATGAATGTTGAAGGTGATCATAATCAAAAGTTCTCAACCTAACATCCAAGCAGGAAGCACTGAATGATCGCATAATATTGGAAACACAGTTTACTGGTAATTGTGGACGATACCTATAAATTATCTGTCGCAGGTACAGATTCAACCAGCTATCCGTTTGCTGCTTTCTGGAATGTCATAAACTATTTGTCTGTAAGTAAAGCATTAGGTTTTTTGATTTGACATTTGACACAATTATCATATTAACTGAAACTGAATTGAAATTATTTCCGTGAACTCGTATACATCCAGGCACCATGTCTTATGTTGTATGTATAATTTCAGGTCAATACTCCCAAGTGCCAACGTTAAACGTTGCAATAATTATAATTCATGAGTTGCAACGCGTAACGGGTGGCACGGCAGGTGACAGGACCTGATAGCCGATTCCTTTGAGTACTACACACGTGACATGACACAGTCATCAACGCAACACGACAAGACGTGCATGCATGTGCCATGTGTCATGCCTTGTAATATTCACATGAAAAGGATATTAAACTTTAAAATTATCGATAGTACGATGCTCGAACTCGGAATTTTTGCGCGAGCCTTAAATTCGTTTAAAAAGTATAGGAACGAGCACAACAAATGACAAAAAGCATACAATACGCGCTCATTGATTGGCTAAATGTTGAATGTTCACGCAATAATTGATAATTTGTATGTTGTATCTATGTAATGTTCGTGAAGTTAATGTAGATTATAATGAGTTTTGATCGGTGAATAATGTTGAATACTTGTTAGCTATTCGGATTACTTACCTCCTTTTGAATGGCGTACTGATCAGCTGATTAAAATGAATATAAGCCGTAGTAGGAAGATGTCCACCGTGAACCTCGCTGGTGGGAAGTGGGAACTGGGAACTGCTGGACAGGAGGGCAGCAGAGTGAACAACAAAGTGATATCTCCTGTAGCATTAGCACATAATACTTACGTACAAAAAGATTAGTGGCTAGATAACTTTGTATGATCTCAACAGCCCACTTTTAGTTACATGACTGATGTAATAAAATGTTCGATATAATTTCCTACATGCATGCATATACATGCATAGATCTCCCTTACATGCTGTGCTTTGCTCAAAGTTCACTTGACAGATAAAATACCGCGTGTGAAGAGTCAACAACAGTAAAGACTTGGGTTTCCCAAATACGGTAAGTTGTGGTCTCGACATCTCCGCACACGTTTCGAACTTCACAGTTTCAAGGGTGGTAATTAAACTGCCAGCAGAAATACTGATTAACGGCATCCACTTTACGCATTTTGCGAGCCTAACCTAGGCTAACAGAATGTAAAATCATATGGCAAGTGAAATCACCACTTCGTTTGGACGCTACATAATTAAGTTCAGGACAGGTGATAGTTTCCAGTATATGATTGGAATTGGAGATTTCAGTTTAATTAATGCGATAAAACACAATGCCTCTAAAAATTTTTATGTAATTTAGTACGCTACATGCATTGTAGATCGTAGATCAACATAAAAACCGCTTACCTGGGCCTCTCTCTAATTAATATTCTGCGCGATTCCATAAAAAAAATACGAGATGTGCGAATGAATTGTGTTGTAGGATCAAAATAAAAATCTATTTAAATAGGATTTTAGGAATAAATGCATTATGTGATTATTTCAAAGCCAAAATTAGCATGAATTTAGTGAAAATGGCAAAAAGTATTGCGCGGACGACAGGATTCGAACCTGTGCTCCCAGAGGGAATCTGATTTCTAGTCAGACGCCTTAACCGCTCGGCCACGTCCGCTTCTCATACCCTACGCCTCACTTTAGCCGTACTTATACACTAGGTCTCGGCTCAAGCCTGGTTTTTCGCTGCTGCTATGCTCTGCTTTCCCGTTCTCATGTCTTCAGCACTGGGAATTCCGCGTCAATTGAGCACCGGTGCTCACGCTCCACGCTCATTAGTTTTTCCGAAATTTTAATCTAAACTAACCTAAAATGATATATAGTAGAACG
Source organism: Ceratophysella communis (assembly GCA_009869905.1). Taxonomy (NCBI): domain Eukaryota; kingdom Metazoa; phylum Arthropoda; class Collembola; order Poduromorpha; family Hypogastruridae; genus Ceratophysella; species Ceratophysella communis. Next base: position 6,377 of record VNWX01002723.1, on the reverse strand, counting down.
TAAAATAATCTAGCCTTGCCAAATTAATGGCTAACTACTTGTAAAAACCGAATAAAGAACGGTGCTCACTTGACGGTGCTCAATTGCCCGTGCTCAATTGACGATGGACGGCAAAGAGCATGTAGTCCTCCAAACTCCAAGACCATCATTGGATTTTGCATTTTTGCCAATTTCCCGACCCCGACGACTGGTCGCACAGTAAAAGATACATTTTCCATCCTGAATTATGCACAGAAATTCGCGTTTTGCATTTGCATTCATCCGCTCATTACCATACTCGAAATGCTACATGCGTGCAAATTGATATGCCATGTTGTTGGAATTTGGAATTGGTATTAAAATTTGGAATCCATGCAAACCTGTAATTCACGTGAATTATACCCCCTACATAAGTTCCAGCGAGGACATGACAATGAAATCGTAATTTTTCATTACTCGAACCAATGCTAAGAAAGTATTGCGTATTGCGACGTTGAAATGATTTATCGCATATTAATTTCTAAGATTTTTAGTTTTGTAAAACCTGTACAAACTTTTAGAGCTCAATTTAATCAGGTAGTCGAGTAAATGCAAATTATAAACACTACTACAGCCATAATGTTTCTGCGCAGAAATTTAATTGAGATAGTAACTGTCATTGAAACAAAAACATTTTATGTAAGACAAGTTTAACTTTGGCGTGTTTTTTTTCAGTACCTACTTAACTTATGTAATTATTATGGAAAATCACTGGAGATTAACATAGAAGAAATATAGAAGTGAATTATGGAACAATAGGATAGGACGCCTACTCGAGTAAAGGCATTACAGGCGTTGTATTTCTCTTCACTTCTTCCAGCTTGATTTCGTGCTCTTGTTCTGCCGCCTGAAAAAGCAAATGAGTCGGATCGGAATTCAATTTACAATCACATAATATTTTCTTGCGAAACGACGCGTTTTTAAAATTCAGAAACGAACCGAAATAGCCCTTGTAGTTTGAAAATAGATGAAATAAAACGGAATGGCAAGCATTGATGATAATGCTAAAGTCCAACCCAAGACTTGAGCCCACATTGGGTAAATATACGTCTGTAAATTATTTTGTGGTAAAGGGTTGATCAATTAAATGAAAAATTACTGAAAGTAACTGCTACTTGTACACTTTACCTTGTTGTACGTCAATGGCTCGTAGTTCACAAAGTAGCTAGTAAGAATTGCCTGGAATCGACAAAAAATTCACAAAACTAATACTTTACCAATCAATTTTTAAGACGATTTAAGAAATATGCATTACCATGGTCAAAGCCGGCGTGACATAACCCCAGCAAATGGGTAGCCAGTAACGCCAAAATCCGTTGACATGATATCCCAGCATAATCTTGATATCAACCATCCACTGACCAATTCCAGGACTAACCCAAGCCACGGCAATACATTCGAAGAAGCAAACCCACAGCAAACACATCCCGCTTGCAGAGTAGTAGTCGAAGAGCTGGAAGACGTACATTCCTCCCTAAACTCAATAAGAATTGAATTAATTGTGTGTACAATTCAAAAAAAATTTAGTAGTCTTAGCTAAACATCTTTTCCAAAAGCAGATTTTCAATTAGCTGGAACCATTTACATTGGTAATCATGGATATTCCGATGAGGTATGAAGCCAGTGCCACGATAGCAACAAAAATTTGTCGACGGTAGCCGACTCGCAAGTAGTGCGGTACGACATCCACAACGGCGGTCACGAAACCTTCAACGCCCACAAATTGAGACCCGATTCCAAGCATAATTATCATCATGAAGAAACATATCGAGAATGCACACTGCGACCAAGCCCCGCCCATCTGTAAGCAAAATCAATTTGGTCTTATTCCTTAATGAAAGCTCTATATGAATCAGACCCTCTTCGAAGTCGAGTTAAAATTGATAAAGGGTTACAAAGTATTGGAGCACAAGTTTAGACGCTGCTAGCGACGTGTAAACCTCCGAATTCAAGAACTTTGTTCAAATAGTGCTGCTCAAGTTTTCAAAAAACTTTACCTGAGCAATTGCTTTAGGATAAGCAATGAAGGCAAGTCCAGGACCCTTTTCTGCTACTTCCGAAATCGGAATCCCTTGATCATGGGCCATGAAACCCAACACGGAGAAGATTACAAAACCAGCGTAAAGTGAGGTTCCACTGTTACAACAGGCGATCATGGTGCAATCCTTCAGGAAATTGTGATTGAACTCATTATAAGATCCCAAAGCTATAAAATACAGAAAAGTAAAACACTTTGTTTAGTTTTCAACTTTAAAAAACTCAAGAAAGAAAAGGTTTAGGGGAAATCGGCACATTTTCAATGCTTTCACCTGTCATCGTTCCAAGTGCAATGGCGTAGCTGAAGAATATCTGAGTGCCGGCGTCAATCCAGACCTTTATAATAACGTTAAAACTGTATTACAGAATTGAACTAATGTCCGGTTGGGTGTAACTGCTAACAGTGCGCCGGAAAGTGCTTCCATATTGCTTAACTTAAGGAGTGCCATTTGTATAGAAAAAAACACGAAAACTTATGCATGTTAGTTGGTATATACCTGTCCACTCTGGAGCATGGAAAAATTTGGCGACAGATAGAACTTGATTCCTTCCTATCAAGAGTTAGGATTGACACAGTTTAGAATTAAAATATTTCGAATTCTAGCTTATCAGAGAGTTTTGTTATAAACATACCCAGGCGCCATCCAAGGTCAGACCACGAATAAGCAAAATTGTCATCATCAAGTACGGAAACGTGGCTGAAAATTTCGTGAACCAGCATTAGAACCATTTGTAGGATTTAGAAATGAATTGGTGCTCTTGCAAATAATGTACCTGTGAAATATACCACCTTCCCACTCGTCTTGATTCCCTTGAAAATACAAATATAGCAGATAATCCAAGCCAGAAGTAGTGTTCCGGCCAATTCCCAGCGAATCCCTCCAACATCGTCAATTCCAGAACTTATTCCCAAAACGCGATTCCTAGAAACAATCTCAATGCTAGTTAACCACAAGATATTTATTTAAATTCTTGCCATTTATTCGTACTCCCAGTATTCAACGACGGAGTCCTTGCCAGTACGATTTGCACCCATCGCCAGCATCGCACTACGCATAGACGGATCGTAGCAAGTCGGTGTGTTCCACTCATGGCCACAATGAGCCCATGGTAATTCAGAGGCCATCGATGCGAATAAATAGTGAATCTAGATTAAAAATGGCATTAACTACTGGATTTAAACCTAACATTGACCACATATGCATTGAATATTAAATCTCACAGCCCACGAAATGATAACAATGTAGTAACAATTCAGAAGGAATGCAATAATGGCGGATGAGTATCCGATTCCTGAAATAAAAATCATAGCAAATATTTATATGCAGATAATTGCGGCATACACATGACAGGAACCTATGTAGTCGGAAATCGGAAACGATCCGATAAACTTGCATCGGTAAGCAACCACTTTTTCGGTTCGATTTACCGAAACAAAGTTTGCTGAGAATTCAAAGATTATCGATACACCACCGACGAACGATCCACTAAATTTAAACTGTTAAATTACCTTTAAATACTTTGCAGACTTTCCATACAGTAATTCCACCTAATATTTGCCAACACGAAAAGTGAGTTATTCAATTAAAAGCTCAAGAACAATGCAATTATTTTACTACTAAATGCCAATTTTAGTGCATTTTATTTTTTTCTGTGGAACTCAAATTCGTACCTTGACTCGTAAATTGTCCTGAAAAAAGTTTTAAAAAAATTAAATAAATAATCAGATTTTTAGCAAATCCATTGAGCTGTGTGCTTTCCATAACATCAGTGAAATTAGCGTTTTACCTAAGGCTACTTCCAGAATGAAAACTGGAATTCCTCCACAGATAAGGCAAATAAAGTATGGAACCAGAAATGCTCCTCCTCCATTTTTGTAGCATAGGTAAGGAAAGCGCCAAACGTTTCCTGTTAGATTGGGCCAAAAGCCAAATGTTAATTATTGATGAGAACAAATTGATCTGACTTGCGCGGTTTCATATCCATATTGAAGATCTGTTATTTCAAATCAAATTCAGGCTCACCCAGTCCAATACAAAATGCCATGGACGAGAAGATGAACTCGAGATTATTTCCCCATTTTTCTCGTTCATGGTATTTTTGACCCCCAGGTACTTTGACCCCACTTTCAGTCATTTTGATGGTCCTGCTACTTCGATTCCAGACAGAATAGGAAGGTGTGAACTGGATCTCCGCTGGTCAAAGCGGAGGAATGAATGGAAGTGATTTGAAATGTATCCATGACGCTCGCTCTCGCCCGACTTCTTCCAAAGACAAGGACAATTCAATTGAATGGACAATGACTAAAGTACTTTAATCAATTCTTCACTCTCACCAAACAACCCCGACACAACGACAATGCTCTCATTCGAAAAATGGACTATATTCTCTTCTCGAAAATGTATTGTATTCCAGACGCACTCACTCGCTTCTCCAGTCACGTCACACAATGAGGCAATTAACAAACAGACACTTATGCAGGGAGATCTACAATATACCAGCACCTTACCAAGCCTTAGAAACGCGTCAACCGCCAACTACACTTCGGTTTTTTGAGCCTATCGTAATTCGTAATTCACGTAACAAAGGTAAACTACGGGATCTAATTGTTTGTGAAAATATGGTTTCGCCGCGGGCATTAAAATTGATTTTACATCATTTAATGATTCAGCTAGGTTAGATTTAACAGTAGCCAAAGTTCCTGATAGAAACTTCCTGAGCATGATGCGCATTTTTATAATGACAAGATTAAATGATGAGTCCACAGATTAGTCCGAGAACTCCATTTTCGAGCTTCGACTACCAAATTGTAAGTACAGTATATGGGTTACCAGAAATACATATGTCATTTATATTGGAGATCTCATGGCATTAGGATTAGGGTGTATTAAGTACCTCTTTGCTTGGGCTTCGTTGTCTGCCTGTTCTAGAAAATCGGCTGAGTAACAAGATTATTAGGTGTCTATTATGGTTTATGATGCTATGAGCAGCAGTCAATGTCAATTCTGCATCTTGCTTCATGTGTAGCACGGTTTCTTCCTACTACCATTTCATAGGCATATGTGTACTACGGTTATGAATATAAATGATCGTTCATTACCACACGCTAAAGATAAGTCAGATCGCAGACAGTAAATTTTTAAATAAACGCTCTGAATAAATACGCAGGAGCGTTTATTAACTTCAAACTTCGTAATACGATGTAAAACTGAAGATGAGCGAGACTCGGGCTATTAATGTACCTTGGTCCGCTGCCCGCATCTAATTTAATATAAACGGGAAGGAATTTTAAAACAAATTAAATACTGAATTTCGACTCTGCAAATTATGAGCTTGATGCTTCTTCAGTCCGCTCCATGTCAGCTATCAGTTAGGCCAAGCGGAAGAAGTAAATGGGTAAGCTATTTCTCATCGGCCCCCAGCGAATTTGCATCAATCAATGTAATTAGCCTGTGTCGTCTTCAAGAAGCAAGAGGAGGCCTTCGACTAACGCGATGTAATATGCAAAAAATATGTTGAAGTCGTGAAAATGAGAAAAAAATGGTCTGCTCACTCTTTAATTCTAAATGCCTTGGTGTGTATGTAAATGTGTGAGACTGAAGCTGCATAATTTGCGACTTCCCGTCACCGTATTTAAGTTCGAGTCTGCGGTCCTATGGAATTTCTATTTCCAGATTCCAGTAAAGAAGCAGCGAGTGATTCAAGAGCTAGACACCATTTTCATTCAGTACTCAGTACTACTGTTACTTCGACCGGGTTTAGTACTGACAAGAGACGGTTATTAATCCAAATTTGTAGTCCTTAGCGCCGATACTGATTGCGTCCGAGATTAGTTAACTCTGTTCGTAAGATTACGCCCTCAGGGCCTTTCGATTAAGAAAGAGAAATGAACGACGTGACGGACAAGAATATGCATATTCCAGCCCAAACTGAAGTCGATATCATCCGGAAGTTCATGATCAAAACAGCCACAGAAGTTACGGAATCAGAAAACCAAGGTATGACGTATGACTGTATGACTGGTAGGAATATCTAAATTATTATTACAATATCTGTCTCAGTCGATTTTTCCGATGCCGGTGCCAGATTACAAGTTGGCGTGATTTTCGAATCCCGGGCCGAGCGTCGATGGACCGTCCGCCGAGAGGACAGTCCGCCGACGATCTGAGCGCCGAAGGGACCTTCCGCCGACAAGGACTGACCGCCGGCGGGACCCTCCGCCGATGAGGACTGAACGCCGACGGCCGAGTAACAACAGAATTACTTACGAATCGGTTTATTATTGTGTGGGAATTAGAATAATCATACAGTTCGACCTCGCC
>VNWX01002722.1:0-11499 GCA_009869905.1 Ceratophysella communis | reverse complement strand
GTTGTCTATGAGCGGAAACCAGCAAAAATTGTCATTTGATAATTTTACTTTTCTTATTTATAAGATTTGCTGTAACTCAATTTGACACTTAAATAAAAGCTAATCAATCAATCAATCAATAATCAATGTAACATACGAACCGACTTGTTTCGCTTAAATCATATACAAATAAGAATGAAACACTGCATTTGAAGCTTTTATTCCTTTTTTCCTTCTCTCGAATGCCGAAATAAACTGAGAATCCTCCGTGAGTTGTTGAGCTGACTGGAGTTTCCATTTCCTTTCCCCGTCATAATCTCGTTCAATTCCAGGCCTTAGCTCTTTCCCTGTTCTGTTCGTAATGGAGAGGCAGAAAGAGGCTTTGGTTTTGAGGTGTCCTCTCGTGCATCTGACAACCTCCTATAACTTCCATCAACATTTTCCGCCCAATCGAGCGTGGAGATAAGATCTGAGCCGATACTACTACGGAATGGAGGACGCTATGACGATATACTACAGGCTCCCGCCGCCTCCAGGAAACCGTCTTCCACATTCAAATTTCAAATCATGTAAAATGTAAACCCGTTCTGTGGGCTGTGGCTGGCTAAGGCTGAATTTCAAACTCATATTTTATTCACAGAACAATACGAACTACAAGAAAACATGGTCTCGTACGTCCTTTGGGGTCTAGAATTTCTCCAGAATTCCAATTTACCCATTTTCAAGTTTCCTTAGAAGAAGTCAACATGCAGATCCGTGGAAGAGACCAAAAAGGAAATAACAAGAAAACGTCTCACAGCAAGAGACTTGAAGGGAAATATTAATCCGCCTCAAATAAGAAAAAATGACTCTCGCTTTTCAAAAAATAACAACTTGTCGACACTTCAAAAACAGTCGAAGCATGTGTGGGCATGTGTGGAGTTCAAACAGTAAAACTACAATTGTATACCTAGTCTGGCGTGTGGCCTACATCGAATCCTTTTGATTTCAAATTTCAAAAGTTTCAAGTTCCAGAAAAAACTTTTCCAGAATTCGAAAATAATCCAAGCCAGCCAAGCCAGACTCTAGCATCTAACCTATGTTTAAAGCTTTAAGCAGCCAAAATAATTAAGCCAATCATCTATTCTTTTAAAAGTCAGCATTTTTCGTCAAGAGCCACCTAAATTAGCAATGGCCATTAAGCCAAGCCAATAGCTAAAGCTATCATCCCCAGCTACTGCCACGTAATTTGGGCTAATCAGACCCTTGAATCAGTGGCTCTTCAGAGCTCATTTCCAGAGAGTAGTTTCCTAATTGTCCTTCTACCCATGTCCATTACAGGAACAAAAAGCCATGGACAATAGCCCACAGAACATAATATAAAAATACATGCTTGAATCAAGAGTTGTAATCCCGTACATTAGGCTAAAATAAAAAGCGAGAATGGAAAAAAGCGTGCACTCTAGTCTACCATGATGATGAGATTACGGCCAGGCCAGATTCAGGCTCAAGCCAATGTCAGTGCCAGAGCTCTGGACCAAGGTGATGCTGAGTGCTCTCTGTTCGAAATAGACCCCCTAAATGGATCAGATGGACGGAAAATTAAGGTCTCTCTTTTTTTATTTTAACTCTTAATAGCTGTACAGGGTTGAAAAGTACGGGAATTGATTAGAAAATCACGATTTGCAACAGGCCGGGCTTATATGGATCATTGGTCGTAGTATTTAAATCAACAGAGTGGAGTCTTAAGCGCTATTAGCTAACACAACATACTGTACAGCATTTCTCGAAACCAGTCAAAATTTGAAACTGGCAGTACACTGACAACCCTGCCGAAAATGGCCTCCTGAATTGAATGGACTGGACAATAGTAGTTGATGATCGTCCGTTTGTGCCCTTTCTCTAAGTCCCTCTCGAGAAGAGTCATCAGATGGGAAATGTCAAACATGATCATTGGACAGAAGCAATGGAGGAGATGAGATGGGTCCAACTGATTTGAACACAGACATAACGATGGAGTAAGAATGAATAGAGTCGTATCGACGGCTGTTGTATGGAAGAACCCCTTCAAGATGTTATCTCGGATGAGGAATTATTGTCAAAAAGTGTGCCTGTCTCTTGAGCTCCCATTATCCTTCCGAGTAGTTTATTGGAGACCAGAATCAGTAGTGAGGAGCACATTGTGTTTCAGAAGGGCCATGTGTTTCTCCTGCTTACCCCCGGCTCCACTTTATGATTATTACTTCGAAGGCATTAATTGTTGGGACAAGGTGGAGAGGCGGCTTATCAGGGCACTATCCTGACAGATGCAAGCTGCTTCTTTGCCTCGAACAAAGTCCAAAGTCCCCTCGAAATATTACACTATAGCATCATTACAATCGCATGCAATCTGATTCTACGATTCAATTCAAAAAGCAATTCAGACAGAGTTGCCTACATGTAGGATTCAATTAAGAGTTCTTATTTAAGTTGGAATCGTGTCCAGTGGTCATTCAGAAAAATTTCTTCGTCGATTTACGACGGCTTATAAAAATTCTTAATTTTGCAGTTTCTTAAATGGAGTTTATAAATTTAAAGTTTAAGAGACGTCCTCAACAGACAGGAATCCAGCAGCATCTACGTGTTAGTTTAGGTTTTCATCACTTCTCGTTCTCCTCTTTTAATGATTCTGTAGCAGGAATTTGGAATTTAAAATAAGTATAGAGTCTGTCTGAGACTCTGAGAGAAAGTCTATAGCGGCATTTCATTTTGAGCCGCTCAGTCGGCGGCATCTTTTCTTGTCAAAGAGAGAAAATGGGTCTTCATGAGTTAAATCACGCACGCACGACCAGAGCTCAGAAGAGAAATTCATGGAGAATTTTTCAGGGTCCACAATTTTCTCTTTGAAATGGAAACTCAAAACTACTCGACGCGTAATACTTTCTCTGGCGGCGGCTGTCTTTCTCTTACGGAAAGACTGCTGCTACGCTGCTCTGGGCAGAGCCATGACCCAGCCAAATCCACTACCCACCCGTCTGTTCTCGTCAGCCCTCTAATGGGCACGCAGAGAGCAATGTAATAATAAGCAGAAAAGTACAGGGCGAGTTACGAGCAAGAATTCAGGAATCATTCATGCCGCATCAGTTCTCTATTCTCTTGGAAACCACTATGCTTACTCGCCGTAAAACAGTATTGGTAACAACTTTTTTTTTCAATTTAAACTTCGAACACCTAATTTATTGCGTTTTCAACTGAGCTCGTTCAAGATCGCGTCACGTCAAGATTCCTGACCATCAAATTCAAACGTCACGATGGTCCTCTCCAAGGTGGCCGAAGAAGCCACCGACGTCGTTGAGATAATTCCTTCGATGAAGGAGCTGCTTCACATGGTAATTCGAGTATCGGTGGCTGGCGTGGCAACTTATTTTGTTAGTAAATGGATCTCCGAAATATTCGACCCGAAAGATAACCAGAAGACTCATGTCAAGAAACGTGCGGCTGGGATCAAGCGCAGGCTGAACATCGCACGGGACTTGGACAAATACGAAATGCAGATTCTCACCCACGTTGTGGACCCAAATCAGCTGAAGGTGACTTGGGCTGATGTGGCCGGGCTGGATGAAACCATTGACGAGATCAAAAAGACGGTCATTAATCCTATTCTTGCAAGTCGAAATCGGAAGGGCCCTTATTCTGCCCTGATTCAAGCTCCTAAAGGTAGAGCAAGAATTTTTGGAAAACCGCTGCTGAGATTGATAATAAACTGATATTTAATTTTTAAAACTTTATAGGCGTTCTACTTTACGGTGAGCCCGGTTGTGGAAAAACCCTGATTGCAAAAGCGTTGGCCAAAGAAGCCCACTGTTCTTTCATCAATATCGATTCCTCGAACATAACCGACAAATGGTTTGGTCAGTCAGAGAAATTGACCTATGCTCTCTTCAGCCTCGCTCAAAAAATCCAACCGTGTATCATATTTATCGACGAAATCGACGCCCTTCTTCGAACCCGCGGTCAAAACGACCATGAAGTAACAGCTAAAATGAAGGCCCAGTTTATGTCGCTCTGGGACGGGCTCATCACCGATCCAAAGAAAACAGTGATCGTCCTAGGAGCCACAAACCGACCCAAGGACATGGACCAGGCGATTTTGCGAAGATTGGTTTCTAAATTCTACGTTCCTGTTCCGGATACTGTTCAACGGAAGAGAATCCTTGGTCACATTCTGCGCAATGAGACTCTGGAACCGGATGTGGACATGGACCTGTTGGCGAGCTTGTCAGAGGGGCTCACAGGCTCGGATTTGCATGAAATTGCTCGATCAGCGGCTATCGCCTCTTTGGATGATACGGATTTTCACATTGAAGCCGATTCAAAGGCTGTCTGTCGGTAAGTCTCCTGCATTTAAATCAATTGTCCAATTCCTTCATGTTAATAATCACTGCTAATTGTGACTGATGATTCTCCTCGTCATTTTTAATTACATGAAAAGCTCATCGGAATCCGAGACATGGCTCAGTTTACTGAATCCCTTTTCAAAACCCTCTAATAAGTCACGGTCAGGGAATTCTAAAACTGGTGCTGGTGGTGGTAATAAAGAGTCCAAGGAGGAAAAGCGAAGTTCTCTACTTATGAAGATGAAGGATCTCGAAAGTGCAATTTCAAAAACGAAGAAGGCCAAAGAAGCCTGCGGCGCTGCTGGAACCTGCCAGAAGTTGGCATGATTCAAACGTTCTAAAATCCAAACTTTATGCACGAATACTGAATAATGGTACCTATAAAATTAAGAACGGCGATTCATCTAAATTGATTCAATTTATTCAAATAAATCTGCTCAACTTGGTTCTAAACATGACCGTGGTTACTGTTAACGAAAGTTTCAGGCTAAATTGTATGCGGCTCACCCTGTATCAGGGAAAGGCCGTACGGACTTTCTCCTGGGGAGTTCGGAATGGGCGATTTGTGATGGGCCGAGGGGCCGGGAGAAGAAGAGAGAGATTATTTAATGGGGTTTTTGGGAGAAGAGATGGGAAGAGCGACTGTCGGCATGAGATCAAAGGCGGTGCCTTCGGAGGTTCCAGGCGTCCCAATCTGATTTGTTACAACTCTGGCGCGTGCCCTTCTTCCTCTTTTCCCCTTCTCCCTATAGCCCCTGCCTTCTGCCTCATTTTAATATCGAAAATACTCAGACTTCAACTCGGAATGCAAACTATGTAGACATTTCTCTCTTCTCTTATAAAATAATAGAACCCACATAGGATTTGACTCTCTCCTTGGTTTTAGCAGAATTCCGAAATTCCAAATATTAGAAAAATTGGACAAACTAGAAAAAAGAGCCAAACAACCTGGGATGTGATGTCTCCGATCAAATTAGTAGCGAAGGTTCCCAGGTCCCACTGGAACCTCTTATGTAATATTTCCTAGACTTCAAACAGGAAAAAAAGAATCTCGCTCGCTCCATGCATTTATTTACACTGGCTCCCCTTTGAAGACACCGAAAAACTTTTAATCAGTCAGCTTCCCAGCTTCTCTTCCCAAGCATGCAGTCAGCGCTCCAAATAAATATGACGAATGGAATTAGCTTGATTGCCAAAGGACGGGCACAATGACAGGCAGTTCACTTTGACTCTAACAAATTATTCACGCCCTGGCAATTTAAATTAGCTCTCAAAATCTGGAAATCCATAGATGTCTTATTCGAACGACGTATGACATACGGTGCATGAAGGATGGCGGATGGCATCTTTCATAATAAATACAACGGATTTCGATACTCCAAGATTTTCACCTGAAACCTGGATTTAGTAACTGGTTAGGGCTTAAAGGCCAAAGTAAACATACATATGCACAATGGACAAGCAATCCATAGAATTCGTGCCGATTGTCATTGCTCAGGTGTTGGGGCATGACGAAATCTTTATTTTCTTTGGTTCAACTGCTGGACATACAAATAGGAATACACACATCAAGGGTGTGCACTTGAGTGAAAGACCTGAGCAAAGTGTGGTCTTTTCTTCTGAGCTCCAAACGCTTAGAATGGACTCGGGCTCAGTGCTCACTATTTTGTTGGTTTTACCTATTCAGTGCTTCAAAAGAAATCTCTTACACATCTTCGCATCGTGCAAGAAACAACGCATCAAATACGTATGGTCAGATTTAAAAAGTTCCATTCAACAGTGAATTAGCAAATGAGCGGAGTAACAGGCAAACCCGCCATATATTCTAACAGTAGCTTTAACTGTAATCCAGGCGCCTCGCAGGAAATTCATGTGATGCATCAAACTCACTCTTTATCTTAATATTGGAGTTACAAATTTGAAATACAAATTCTGACCAGGAAAACCGGGTTTATATCAACGACGATCCTGGATGCTTAATACGAAGTGCATTCCATTTGAGATAAAAGCAAGAATACTGAGGACTTGAACCAAGATTCCCTATAACTCCTCCGGCTAGTTCAAGTTCAACGATGGAGAGATTGTCAAAGGAATGAAGTCTCTGCAAAGACATAAAAGCTGTAGCTGAAGTAAGCAGAACGCCGTGTGGCCAAAGTCTTGTGAGGACTAAAATCCTGGCTTCTGTTAAGTTGAGGTCCGTCATCCATGAGACTGATTTCGGTAGTCATTCATAGAATACCAATGGGAATCTTCATTCATTTACCATTCAAGTTTTTAGTTGTATATATCTTGTAGTTACTCCTCGTTTCGTGAGTCTCTCTGAGCTTCGAGCTTCATTCATGGATTCCACAACTACTGGGCTTCCATTCTTCTCACCTTTAATCTCCTCAGACACCAGACCAACAGCCCAGTGACTACTAAACACAAAGGGAACCCAAATACTCCCACGTTCCAAACAACTAACTCCACCCCGTTCAAGAGTTTGTCACGTTGACGGGACAGTGACACCTGAGCCTTTCAAAAATTCCTAACCAGCTCCTACCGAGTTTTGACCCGGAATCACGGGAAATATTAATACTCTCCAAGCCTTCTTCATGACAATGCCATTAATTTCACAGTTAAACACCCCTAAGAATTCAGAATCCCTAATATTGTGACAGTCTGTCAAGCCAAAAGCTAAATCCAACTCATTTTCAGGGAACACAATGGATTTATATAACGGAGTTTTAGGGATTTACGTCCGAATTGGAGTTCAGGGAGCAGGTTAAAAAGTTTAAATATTTGGATTCGACGTTGTCAACTAATAAAATGCAGACCTGACAAACGATTCAAACTGAAATACAATTAGAAGTCTAGCCATAGTCCTTCGAACAAAAGTTCTGATTCTAATTTGCATATTGTAGAATTTAGAATTCGTCACTGGGCAAACAGCATGAGCCCATGGTAGTTTCGTTAAAAGTAGAGAGCTGCAGTTATGGATGAGATGAGAAATGACAAAAGTTGGGTATTTCGTGAGAGAGAGTGTGTCGGGCGGTAGTAGTTTGCAGGCGGGTGAGGGAGGGGATTCCGTAATTCCCACTGAAGCTACTCCAGTGAAAGTGAAGGGGGAAAGGCTCACAGTAGAGTGGATGAATAAATAGACGCTCCATGAACCTTTGACCAATGTGCAGCCATGCTGGAAGAATAAAGATCATCATCATCATCATCTCTTTTCTCGACGCTCTGAACTCTGTCGTAGACAACTCAACAATTTCATTGACGAATGGTACGGGATGTGCGATACGATACCTATACGGTTTTATGTACCTTCAATCGGTTTGACCCTTGACACAACACGAGTTGTGATTAGGTCAATTCTCTTGGACAAAAACTTGTTGAATGTTTGGTGTTCGAATTATAACAAAAAGTTCAGAATTTGACTAAACTTCAATGCAAGAAAATTCGCGACCATTTTAGCTTCTCCATAATTCGAAGTCGATTAAAAATTTTATTCTACGAAAATTAACAGATCATACGAGTTGTGAGACAACAATAGATCTAATAAAGATCTGTCGTAAATCACAGAATCTTCACCTGCGAGGTGCGATACAGCAAGCCTTTCCATACTGATTACTTAACTCCAATCATTAACAAACTGCACGTAGAGCTGGGCCTCAACTTTCACCGCCTACGACATCAAAACTTTCTCCCAGAGACTCGCAACGCCGAAGCCCGAGCCGGAGAAAACGACTGTATTTCCGTAGCCTGAGCCTAGGGTATAGGCAGACGAAGAGAAGAATCCGAGTGCGCGCTGGACCAGAATTTTATTATTGATCTTGTAGGAGGATGGCATGATGGCTTGGCTGCGCTGCAGACGAAATAAAAAAACTTTCTCTTTCCTTTTATTGGCATGATGGCTTGGCTGCGCTGCAGACGAAATAAAAAAAACTTTCTCCTTCCTTTTATTTTGTATTTTGTACTAAACTAAACCCGATCTTTCTGGAATGAAAGTGAAAGGTCCAGTTCCGCGAGACAGAGCCCAAACACAACGCAAACTATCCATCCATTTTCAAATAATAACATTTTCATTACATTGCATTACAATGAAGAAGTTGGTCCATTTTCATTTGATCCTGGACTCCCTAACGCCCAGCCCCAATGTTGATCCAGACTAGGAAAATCCTTCATGAAATATTCATGGGGCTTTCTCTCGCTTCGCCTGAGTAGATGCTCATGTACAGGAATAAATAGACAAGCGCTAGGCTTCATTTTTCTTGGACATTCCCCATCTCCCCCATCAACATGGCTGCTGACTGACTGCTGCTCAAATGAATTTAGGCTTTGGAATACTATTTGCATATTTTAGAGACATCCAGAAAAAATGCTTTCTTCCGCCATTGCTTAGCGTGGGGTAGCACAAGGGTGTAGGAAAAAGGCGGCATAACTCTTGGTCATTACACACAGTATTTAAGTAGGATGTTTTATAGAGGAAAACTAGAGAAATACAGAGGTTTGTAAAGTTTGAAATGAAAAATGAAAAGGGGGTTTATCGGATTCCCTAAAGCACACGGGCTAAAGCTGGAGGGGAAAGCAGTTGGCGGTGAAAGATCAAACGTTTCCTAGGTTATTCCGTCAAGACGACCGGGAAAGGGAACAGGCTACAGGCTCTCGATTTACCGTCAAGTACGAGGCATTCCGTATCCCCTAGTTCAAAACGACTTTGCAATTTTTTATCCGTTATTTTACATGTTTTGTGCACTATTTTTAAAAATATTCTAGCCGAGTATACTAATTTCACAAAGTTCTGCTAATAAGTAAAGGCACGAACCGTCGTCGGTAACCAATTCAGAGGTCGTGTAAAAGACAAAGAATGGTGTAGAAAATGCCATAAATCGCCTGAAAATGGAGAACACGGACACCTCTGACTGGGCGTATGACACACGATGAACGAGACACATTATTCTGACACGACTTGCCTGTGTACATCCATTATTACAGTACAAAGGCCCTTCCTTGTATCTAGTAGACACTTGAGCATTTTAAGATGACATTCCTATACAGATCCAAAAAGCAAATAAAGCATTCATCGAGACACACAGAACTATTCAGGCGTAAGTTGCAAATTGCAGACCAGTGAGTACTAAATCATTCCAAACTGTTTCACACTTCCTCTACCCTTGAATCTTCGTTTTGGCTTATGCTAAGGTTTTACAAGAAAATACCCAAGAAAATTGCGAAGTCGGCTCACTCTACAGCCAAAATTTGGAAAATCCACAACATTCTTAAGAAATGTCACGCCGTGGTGGCGCTAAAGAGTTCATAATTCATTATTTAATTCCTTCCCTCAAATTGTGTAAACATAAACACATGTCGCCTTAAATTCTGAAAGATTTTAAGGAATTTCTTAAGTAAAACATTTCGCACGCTTAATCTTCACATTCCAAATTCCAACGACTTACTTGCTCAATGCTTGGATTTTTACCATATTCACACATTCCTCTGTCGTTTTTGGTGACAAACGACCCTTCATTCATGGTTCTCTGCCACCTTGTCGCCAGTCTCGTTTGTCTATCAAGGTTACAGGTTACAAAGGAGGTACATGGAGCACTTATTAGTCCCACGCTGCAAACTAGAGGCTTCGGAGCGTGGGACGCGTTACGACAAACAAGGACGCCTGCTTTTACGTAAAAATTTCGCCTAGCCCGTCTAAAATTGGACTTGTGTATAGCAATAGTTTTTGCACTTGTACCGCCACACTTCCTGTCCACAATAAACCTAAAATACGAGCCATAATACTCGCCCTGATGTCTCTTAAGTCCTTAGGAATATTTTTACCAGGAAAAAGCTGGAATTGATGTGGTAAACCCATATTGAGTGACAAGAGAGGGGTAGGAAAAACACAAACAGAAAAACACCTTGGAATAAAAAGAAGATGTAGTTGTCTGCGGGTTTTTTGGGGCTCCCCATTATGTTGACACTTTTATTACAAGTTATGGACTCTTCTTCTTGTCAACCTTTCTCGTAATCTAACTCAAGTCCCAATGTCTCTCTTAGCTCAAGAACTCTGGGCCCTAGTCATTATCGTAATTTGGAATGACACCATTCTGAGCTCGTTCGGCCCTCAGCTTCTTACGGCCGGGTTGTACGGCAAATGCTTACGGGTAATTTGGCGTGGTACAACCGTCTCCTAATCTTCTAAGCAAAATTCCAATTTTGAAAAAAAAACACTGAATCGAAACGGATTCCTTCGGCGAATTGTCGCACTACCCGCCTGGCCAACTAGGTAATAATCATAATCATCATATTCAGAGTTTCAGAGGAGCATTAAGTGCCTCCATGAAGTACACATTATAAACCTAAAACCAAAGCTTGAACTGCAGCTTGACTGTGAAATCGATGTTTTTCACGAGATAAAATAAAGTACTATACATACGGACATGAGGCAGAATAAAACTGAGAAATCATTCTGGATGAGGACATTAATGCCCAGCGTGGGGTGTCAAGATGTGTTCATTCAATCCGACGGGAAATCCAAGCATATAAAGTGATTGGTTTGAGGACTACGAGATTACTTAAGTGGCTGAGGCCATAAGGTGTCTCTCACACATAAACATAAACATTAATGTAGACATTATCGTTCCGAAAATTGTTATATAAATCTCGTGCTTATCAAAAGAGCGTTAGGGGTTATGGGTTGTATTTGCGCTTGACAGAGGGTTTTGGTAACTTAATTATGTAAATTTAAAGTTTACGCAAAAATGCTTCGAATGTCGCTCAGAATTTTCTATAAGACCACTAGTTTTAATTCGGATATTAAATTAAATATTTATCTAGCTGGAACTGGAAGCTGCGGAACAGTTAAGAAATATTTTTATGTAGCAGAAATTTTGAGCCGAAGGTTTTCGATTTTTGTTAAATTGTCGGATTTACGTCAATCCTTAATCCCGGCCCTTAATTCTAGGCAACGCTCCGTTAAAGACATTTCCAAATTTCATGATGACTTGACTCAAAAAATTTTAACAATTATTTCCAGATCCCTAGTATTTCTCTGTTTCTCCTTGTTAATGAAAATTCCCGTACAATTTCAATTTTCAATTTCCTTTTCCGCTAAAGCATAATAAAGAAACTCGGATGAACTCCTTTGAATTCGAGCCCGGTTTTGAAGTTTCAAGCAGAAACAGAAAGC
>VNWX01002721.1:0-11501 GCA_009869905.1 Ceratophysella communis | reverse complement strand
CCTGCCGTAAATTGATGTTAGAAACACAGCTCGTGGCACGAGGAGTCATAACAGACAATTAGAATGATGTGTAGCACATTCCTTGAACCCGATTCCGAGCTGGAAATAAGGAACGAGGAACATAAAGGCTTAATTCAGTTTAACGACCAATTTGCCCCATAAATTATTGTCATGAATGCGAAATTTCAGTTCAATTTCAGCCGCGTTCATTTATTAGACGAAAAGTGCGTGCAGGGTTTCGACATGTATTAACGGGGTTAGGTTGAAGGTCTGGCTTTTAGTGCTAAAAATGCGAGTAGTTAAATATAGAAAGAAAACGTGCCTCTGTTCATTATCAAAAGCATGGAAAGCATTGAATTGACGTCGGGTCGTCGGTAGTAAAAAGAATGCTCCATTATCCACTGCACGCAGAAAGTTCAATGGAACGAAGTAATGTAGAACGAGGATTCAAGATTCAGGATTTAATTGGCAATGAACTAAACAAGTAGAATTTTCTGTCCTTCCCCCATTTTTATTGAACACTGAACAAGAACCAGAGCTTCGTTTAATTAAATCAAAGTTTCTATTTTGAAGCTGTAATCTAATTCTTCCCATCTCTCTCCGCATCGGCTTCAAAGAAGAAAGGGAATGAATGACACTGAAATACATTGGAAGCGTCGTCGTCAGGCTGGCTACACAGATCTCAGAATCTCAGACCGTGTTTTGCCTCTGTCGCCTCTTGTGGAATGAACTGAGACTCTGACACGATTCAGGATTCAGTGCCTAGATGCAAAGTCTATGGTAAGCTTGAGAATTTTCCGAAGTTAGTTGTCAGGAAAGTAAGTCGAGTGAAATGAGATGATCAGGAAGGACTGACGTCCGGTTTATTTATAGGCCAATTCTGCATAATTTTTTAGCTCAAGTCTAGAACAATCAGGTCCACTGTTACGCTTGGCTCGGTTTAATATAATATTTGCGTCAGGATTGATTTAAGCAGAAAATATGACGAGCTACAGTCGAGCAAAATAATGGCATCTGGATTCGCAGAGGCAGAAGTGGGTTTAGTTTAGATAAGACTAAAACCACAGCGAAGGCATAATAAGCACGTCCGTGAAAATAGTCCGAGTTGACAGGACAGCACAGCGGGACAAGCTTATAAGGAACCCATTTGGTCTTTGAATTATCTCCCATCGGCTTGAGGAACAAAAACAAGTGTGTCGGGAATTGAATTAACTGAATAAGTTATGTCGTATGGAGCTTGTACTCCTTCGTATCTATTTCAAGCATTTCAACTGACAAGCGACCATTACAGCCTGAGCACAATAACTTCTTCTGGGTCTCTGTTATCCACAAAGTATCCAACCGAACCCAAACAAAGTGGAATATCGTATAGCACACAGGGAACAAATGTTTTTAGATAAGAAAAAAACTCGGTGCTTCGAAGCTTGGAGGTGTCAGGAATTGAGATTAGCCCAAATTGTTACTTGCAACCACGTACCTTGGAGGACCATATCCCTCAGCCTGATGCATGCAGCTCACATTAGTCACCTAATGGAGCATCCAACAATTATAGTACGTTACAGGCGATCAGGAAAATCGTAAACTCATCTTTCCAAGTAGAGTATTGTATTAGTCCTTTGTTAAAAGAATCAGTAAATTGGACCACCTGTGCAAGACAAAAGTCAATTCGTATCTCGAATCTCATATCATAATCATTAGTGTCATCCGTCTCGCGTGTATGTCGGGCAGATGAACTGGTCCCTTGAGGAAATGAAAGGCGGCAGGAAATATTTTTATTGTCGAGGAAAGAAATACCATCAAGACACAAATGGCTTTTCCTGTGCAGGTTTCAGTAGCATTTCTCCGCCATGATGCTTCTTATAAGACTTATTGGATTTTATGTCGAGATAATAAAGTTAGAATCTGCCCAGATTATTCGTTCCACAATGGCAACTGTCATTTGCTTCGCTGTGCTCTCATTATTATGAATATCGGCACATCTTGATAAATTGGATTTCCTTCGGGCAAATATCGAACTTCTGCATGTGAAATTATGTGCAAGCTCATGCTGGCTCTAAGCTTCTTCTCGTTTATTATTATGCTGCCTATTTTGTTACATTTATGCTGTTTGATCGATTACAGAGATAGCGTCTCGTACAGTCATGCAAGGGATTACAGATAACGTCTTATGTATAGCATCTTATGTATTGCANCATTTATGCTGTTTGATCGATTACAGAGATAGCGTCTCGTACAGTCATGCAAGGGATTACAGATAACGTCTTATGTATAGCATCTTATGTATTGCATGGGACAATGCAGATTCACGCTGCTTATGGTACATCTTGGCAATGACCTTAGCCCCGAGAGTACGTGAGTATTATCAAAGCTTGAAGGCTTAGTATAGATGTAGGCAGAATAAATTTGTTCATGGTTATAAATAAATCATTGATTAAGTATTGAGTGTGCTTGTTTGGGGCACGATTTTGAATATTAAATTGTAATGATGTGTACTGTATAAAATCGTACTCGTTAGCTACATTGTTATTTTCTTGCCAAAAAGTCAAAACAAAATAAAAATTAGTTCACTCTTCGAATCATACAAAACTTTTCGGTAAAAATTTTCACCAAAGAAATTAGAAATTGCCAGGAGTTGCATCTTATTGGCGGAAACGATTTTCTCTAAACATGCCCTGATCGATCTCATTGTTCATGTCACGAGCTTTCTGTTCTGAATTTTTTATTAGCACTTAAATTGTGATGCATTCAAAGGAAAAATGGCATCTTAATATAAATATGTGCGTTTAGGCAGATAGTTTGATAGTGAAATTAGGTGGTATGAGACAATGCCTCAGACACTCGCAATTTGATTGTTTTTAACAATGAAGCAATATTTCATAATGATTAGGATGATGAGTGACAGACAGCGGAAATCGCGCTTTTAATTTCAGTTTCCGTAGATAATCGTGACTTATGAAGGCAAGGCTTTGCACTTCTTCGCTTTCGTAACAAGCGAGCGGATATTTCTTACTGTGTTTCGTTTCCGAAACTAGTACTACAAATAACGTGAGAAATAAGCACTTCAAAATTTCAGGGCTTGCATAATATGTCAATTCATATGGGGTTAGTAGATGTATGGTCATGGAATTTTCAATAAGTCGAGTTAAACTTAAATTTGAGGGAAAGAAGAAGAGCGAATCCAGGTGATAATCCAGTGCCAGTTCTATAAATTACCAATCAATAAATTAGCTTCGTTTGATGCTTTCTTGGAGAATGGGTTCATCATTTGTTCTTATTCGAACATGCGATGGTTAGTCAGAAATAACTACATATTAAATCCGGCCAACGTTTAATTTTCATATTTTCCGAATATGAATTCACTAAATGATTGAAAAGTTTTTCTACCCCGAACCGAGCTCACGTTATTCACCTTGTCCAAGCCAAACCCAGTAAATATTTTACTTTTAATATTCCGTGTGGAAGAAAATAGTAGATTTCGTGGTAGCTAATGCTAGACATGAAACTACCAGGCTACGAAACCGATTTGTCTAGGCCTGAGCACGCTATCCATTAGGGATTTAGTTTTCGGTTATTATGACGATTATTTCTGCTCCTAGTTCAATAACTGCTTCGGCGTGTGCCAGACAAAAATTGAGGTCAGAAAAAGAAAACCAGCCAGTCTGGAATCCTGATAATGGATTGGCGGGCGGTACTGTGTTTCTAGGAGAAACGCAGAAGCAAGCAAATATTAGTTCAGGATTCGAAGCCTAAGTACAGACTGGGAAAAATGGTATTGAATGTCCAGTTTTTGTCTTGAAGAGTACGAGACTTCTAGCTTAATGCCAATATGGAAAAATTAGGCCAAAAACCGCATATGCCCATACCCGCTTCCATTGAATATTGAATGAGTGTATTAACTGCTTAACACTTGTGAAAATGCATACCAAAAATGCAGGGCCAACCTACGCGGATTCGAATCACCAAGCCCGAGTCATCTTTTTCAATCATCATTGCATTGTCTGTAATTCATTGCAGAGACCAAATAGGTTAGGAGTTCAGTAGTTACAAATTACTGAGAGTGATAAGATAAAAGAAATGGAATAACTTCTCTCTCTCTCTCTCTCTAATGATAAGAGTGATAACAGTGAATTAAAGCCCCTCTTCCTCAGATCTCATCGTGGCCTGGTCTGTTCTGGACTCTGTTAGGACGACAGACGCTCAGCTCCGTTGACATTTAATAAATCTTCCTTGAACCCAAGTCCAATCATGGCAACACAACTGTTTATTTTAGCTTAACAAGTAGCATACCCAAGTCTAGATATAATAGCCCAATTATATTCACAGTTTATTTAACCTCAGAGATAGGCAGACAAAGAACAAAGCAAATCTACAGATGCAGAGACATTGTTTATTAACCTCGGATTCAGATACTGGACGTAGCGCTTAATTGCCGTAATTCCTGAGAATAGCCTTTAGTTTTCCATGACATCATTTTACTCATTTCTTGTTTCTCAAGAGGATTAATAAATTAGCTTTGGATGAGATCATAAGCGATTTAATCGCTTCTGAAAGCGCAGGCTTGGTTTAATGCCCCTACTACAAGCATATTTTAAAACTAATTAATTTATGCAGCAACCACATTATCTTTAATTTTATACGCTCAAAAATTGCATAAATTATAATTCCTGGAATGTTGAGTATTTAACTCAAACTGGAGTGTAAATAATAGATACTGCTGTGCATTAACGTGTTACAACTACAGATTTAAATTCAAATTTTCATGCAGTGGTAACATACAAGCAAACTGCTTACGAACATTTATTTTAATGTAGATATTGCTCGGTTCATTTCATGACCATATTATTACACACATTTGCTCTGTTTTCTGAACGCGTCTCACATATCCATTAGCGTTTACTAATGTTCTTTTTTATTCACCTGGTTCTGAGACACGTGTAGATATGTATTTATTTTAAGGGGTTGTGTCTTTCGTTTCACAATTTATCAAACGTCAAAAAATTCAATTCCGACTTGAAAGCACTATTCAACATTCAACGAAATTATCCCTTCCAGCCAGCAGCCTCATTCTCCTTGTTTAGCGTGAGAAAGAGCAGTTGAGTGTTTCAAGAAACACACTGGCGAAAAGGGAAAGTGAGCTTAGATGGGCTCTGTAGCTACGTATGAAATCTGTATCATAGCTGCTATCAAGCTGAGGAATTTCATTACCTTTATAGTTATTACACCATTTAATTGACCATTAAAGGAGATGTTCATACTTGCACTGAATTGAGTTCATTATCCACTGGGCAAAGGTTGTTGTGGGAAGTGCTTAGACCAGCGGAAAAGTGCATCACATTCCTTCACTCTCTGCTCCACAAGCGAGAATTGTTTTGTCTAGTCAGAGAACGTGAACTCAATTCTTTCGAGATCAAGATTCAACCCCGAATATTAAATGTATGGCTATACATATGCACGCTTTGCTTTTTGAGCGAGCTCAATGTTGAAGCAGCTGAGAATCTTTTTACATTTCCAAGCTGAAATTATGTATTATGGAGTTGGTATCCTCAATTATTGAGAGCAGTCAAAACAGTTTACGTGAAATCCAAAACTAGAACCACATTTTGTTGCTTCAAAAATCATGCCATTGAAATTCGAGGAATTCAAAGCATTTTAACGCCGCACGCCTGTCAACAACTAATGATTAGAAGTCTGATTTTCTCGACGTGTTGACAACTTTATAATAACGAACCTTCATTAAAATGACTGCAAAAATCAGAAAAATCGGCATCCTAGCTCCATTGAGCACTCTGCGCAATATTTAATGATAGATCTTATAAGCAGTTACGCGCCTTTATGCTACCACTAATTGAATAAAATTACGTAACCGCACCCGTCCTGTGTAACACAGTTTGGCTTGCATTTCGCAGATTTAAGAATACTAGACGCTCAAGGTATCTATTTTTATGCAATAATTTGGCACCAAATCCTTGCTGATGGCGAAAATACTGAATCCAAATCGAAGAAACGATTAGGTGCTCCAACTGCATTAAATCTATTTCCCATTGTTTTCACCGCATTAAGCATTAACCTTGCCTCACTTTTCCTAATGATGTTCGTTCTTAAGTGAGTCCTCGTTAAGATTCGTTGAAGTTATTTAGGTGAGAAATTTTTAAACGTTTAAAGTGGAAATGAACATAAACAGAAGCATGGCACAATGTTGCACGAATATACAAACTCGTGAAGCTCTAAGATGCTTGACACAATTTTCTGAACGGCTCTGTATTAGCTTTAGACTTTAAGCCTCCTCAGTAATTAGGAACCAGAGGGTTGGGATTTGTGATGCGAATAAGTTGGCTCTGGCCGGTATTTCAGAGATTCACAATTGTTACAACTAGCTGTGTCACTCATTCATGATAACAATACAAAATTGAATATAAAACGTCGTAAATTTCTGACTGTAAAAAAAGCCGTAAGGATTTCATTGCCGTAACTTGTTTCGACACAGTCGGAGTAATAGCTTAGAAGTTGGATTCTGCATAGTAATTGCCGGCATCGTGCCGTACTCGGGTTATAAATTATACGAGGCTTGGGTGTGAGATTGTGATAAGAAGTATTATAACAAAGTTTAAATTAAATCACGGGTTAAGAAGTAGGACAGCGGATGAGGACAATATCAAGTAACAAGTCGACTCATCATATTATAATACTTCTGCAGTACCATGTCCATGTAGTTCCTTGCTGTTTTACATATAGGAATACAATGCTGGTTGAGTTTTTATTTGGTTTTTGAGTTATGGAAATTTGAATTATGTTTTGCAGGAAATTAAGTGTAGAAAGATAGCTGTAAAACATTGGGTATAATACTCTATGCCTCTGCTGGTGCTTATGCTTATCCTGTCCTGGCCTATTCGCAATGAAAAACAATGTACGGTAAAATTTCTCCCGACTTAATAGCATACCTACTACCCACTTAAAAATTGTTATTATAGAGAGTTGTTTTTCATAGGTTAATACAGAGGTATCACCAGAATGACATCTAAGCTCATTCAGAGGAAATTGTCCGTCAACATGAACAGGCAATGAGTGCGAGTGCGAGTACTATTTCCTCGAGCATTTCCGCTTCCAAATTGTAGAATTGTGCCGTGAATTTCCATTCCCGACCTTGCTAAACTCAAATGATAGTAATAGTGTTAACAGCCGGAATCATTAACGAATCTATGGCAAAGTTGACGTGGTCGCATTCCCTTACTTTTTATAATTAGCTCCGACTGAACGTTACGGCGTTGCGTGAAACCTGTATAAGTGAAAAAGGGTTAGCTAAATGCATGACGCTTTTAAGCATAGTAGTCATCTTTGAGTAGATGCATATTTTCTTCCAAGCGGGTCGATGTATGGGTCACAGCAGCATTTCTGTATTGAATTTATTTGTTATTCAGGCATCTGTATGTATATCTTACACACATATTCTGACTAGGCTCCATTTTCTAAATTTTTACGACCGGAACAAAGAAAATCAGTCTGACGGTTGCACTAGTGATACTTAAAATATGGGAAACTAATGATTCAGTTTATGGATTCGGCAGAATGGATTTTATGTCATCACCTTCAGAAAGCACTAAATCTGAGCTAACATTAGTGTAATGCCTTTCTGCAGACTGGCTTCTGTTCTTCTAACTTCAAAATACCACGGCAGTGTAACGGGGTGGGTGGTTAGAGATCTTGTACGAAAATAGAAAACTCCTGAACCAGATGGTAAATATTTGCAAGTGTAAAAATAACTGACTTTGGCATTTGTTTTATTACTCGGTCTTCCGTTTTCTCCTATGAAGTAGTTCATTACCACTTGAACCCCTCCTTGTTTCATATTTTCTCACCCCATTTTTGGATTTTGATGGTCGATACTTGTGAGTGACATGACCTGCTTGTTCCTCGATGCCCGGCTGTCGCACCATACCATAAGCCTAAGCCTCGTATCTGATTGTTGTTGTTAGGAAATTGATATTACGTTCATCCCCCAATCCTTTTTGACGCCAGTTCATTGAAGCGTTGTTGGAGCTCTGCTATATACTCTATTCTGCCGTCAAACTAGGCTTGACAGCATTTCATATTGATGAGAGAATAATAGCTTAATAGTGTGGTTTAAATATAGGCCGATTAGAAAGTATTTAGTTTCTGGCATCATGGTTCGCTTCCTTTCTTTGCTGAGCTAGTGATCTTGAGATTTATAAATAGGTACAAAAAAATCTCACTGTTGTTCAGATCTTTTCACCTTGGCTGATGGGGGTGTCGGTATCGAATGCCAGCTTATCGCTGGTCTCTGCCTTCTGACTCCATAAAATATGTACATAATATTTTCAACGCGTAGTTGCTGCACATAAATTTTAAAAAATTACCATTGATAGCCCAACTGCGTTTACATTGGTACAAAGTTTTTATGGCTTCTTGTTATGCGGATATGCATGGAATTACACGGTTTAATTTTAAGACCCTTGTTTTGTCATGGATTGCGGATAGCGAAAGGGCAGCTGTCAGTATCCGCTTTCAAGAGACACAGTTAAATTTAGTGAGTCATGTTTCGGTACTTCAGTGAATTGCAATGTTCTGCTTTAAATAATTTATGAGTTCCAATGTGATAGGTCTTTGACATTTCACTATTGCATTGTATTTTCAGAATACAAACTCCTGTTCCCATTTTGCTGATTTGACTCTTGTTGACTTTTGTCTTTTGTCTGCAACTGCGGCTCTGGCACGAACGGTGATAATGCTGATTATTAGATTGCCCAATAACAATAATAAGAGCAGGAGTAGAAGTCAAAAGTCACTGACTTGTTTGATCTTTCACAGCGCGCAAGCACTCAAGATCAGTAAAATGCTGATGCAGCTAAAATAATAATGCTTTAATGCCGCGGTTGCTTTAAAGTATTCTTTCCAGCAATAAGCATAAATATGCTGATAATCCAAAACATCGTAAAACTAATGGCTTATTCATCTTGTTTTTACAGGTTTGACCCTTGTGAACTCCCAGACTTCCCCGGCCAAAGTACCCACTCCAGAGATTGCCGCCCGGATCGGTAGTGCCGCCAATTTCTCCTGTGAGTCATTCGGAGTGCCCATCACGGTCTGTCTATGGGAAAGACCGGCTGCCAACAACGTCAACAGCCAACTCGTGAACTTTACACCCGGACAAACTCAAGCAAGTCAAGGAGGATACGGATATACTGGAGCAGGTCTTGAAAAAGGATCCTGTGGGCTGGTCATCTCAAACGTTAAGGACGTCGATAATGCTGTTTGGGATTGTAAACTCATCACCAATGCTGGAATTTATCGAGGAGCTGTTCGAGTTGGAATTCTGAGTAAGCATATTATTATCAACTGTAGCGAATCTTCGCTGCTGCCAACCTACTGAAAATTAGACCAAGAAACTGTTCCAATTCCTGATTTGATACGTCTGTGCAAATCATAATAATAATGCACTGGTGTAATTCAGATCAGGTAAAGGATACATGGCTGCAGGGCTTTACTTTTTACGACCACGCTCATTCCACACAATGCTGGTACAAGAACATGAACACGTTTTTACAGTTTAAAATGATACAAAAACTGAAAGCCTGTTGGTGGGTTTAGTCTGAGAATGTGTTATACTTTTAGGAGTGTGAGTAGCTTCAAGTTTTTGATCAAAGAATGAATTTTACTACTTACTGTCGTCATTCACATTCGAAGTCTCAGTGTGTTGTATAAGTGCTTCAACCTGATTCCTGAATTTCTTTTAACAAAATGTATTTTGCGCTGATTTGGTAATAGCTGGACAAACATTAAAAGCATTTTATAAATTCCCATAAATCTTCCTGAATCTCTTCGAAATGAGCTAATCTTGAGGCCAGGAAATATAACGAATAAGCCTTGGACTTTCCTTAAATCTTGTTTACCCCATCGAAGTCAATGCCAAACTCCATAGCACAGAAAGCTTCTGCTAGGCTTAAACCAGAAAAAAAGAGATCCATGTAGTAGATTGATGAAGAATCCACGAAGGCGTCTTCGCAATTGTCTTGAGGCTGTAATTTCTTACACGAATTAACATCAGCACATTATACCTTCAGGACTTTGCTCGTTCAGTTAATAAAATTGCTATACTTAAACTCTGCCCGAACTGAGAGGTAGGAATAGGAATCCATATATGAAGAACATGCCTATCTGATTCTGTGCTTGAGTTGTTCTCCTCTAAAAGGCACTTTAGGTCATTTTTTGTATGAATTCCTTCTATATAACATCCATTACAAGCATAAGGGTAAATTATCTTGTCTTGTCTATTACTTATTTAATTTTCGCATACCATCATAAGCCTGTCGTGTCATGCAGTCACTTCAGGTAATGGCTTTGGATAATATTTCCATTAGGAAAGTGAAGGACGGGCTGGATAAGCTATCTGTCTGATTTGAAACTAAAGATAAGGTGCGTAAACCTGGACTATTAAAGCATGCCCCAGATTGAAATTTACTGCCATAGTAGACGAAAGTAGACTTAAATTACTTAGCACTATAAACAATGCCCGTTTTCAATACTGCTTTCTGAACATGATTCGCGCTTTAGAATCAACCGTTACTTTTAAATTTATCTGAGAACCTGACATTCATGTTTGATATTTCAAGAACTATTAAGATTCATGATTTTGCAGTATTATTCGTTGTTTTTTCTAATTCTGTTTTTAAGCTCAATACCGTAAATGCCTCTGACTCTGACTCTTGAAATAATTCAAGGAGCAGGTTCATAAAATTTACTGTTCAACGAATAAAACGTTTGTCATTCGGAAAGAGCTCTACCCTTAAACCCGTTGCTGCAATACACGGCTTAGGAATACGAATTATTCCACTTAGGTGACATTATGCAACGAAAAATCTTTTCGCACGAACTCTTCGTATAAATATTGTACTTATGCATTAACTCAGGTCTTTCGAAATAGAATCCCAGCGTTGCTATACTGAGAATACAGAAATATTGAATACAAAAGGAACTTGTGACAATAATGCATGGTGACTGCTCCCTGCCCTGGCAGTACTATGTGAAACATATTATGGGAGTGATGACGAGATTATGAATTATGATTATGTATAGCATGGATGAATTGCTGCATTGGAAATGGAGGTACTGCAGAAGTATATCAAGTACTAGGGCTGGGTTGTTTTTAACGTAACAGGAAGTTTACACTTCTGGTTTTACTGACTGCTGACTGACTCCCTTGACTTTCTGAAAAAGCCTTTTTGAACTTTTTGTCGTAATAAAGGCTACAATGCAATAATGAGGTTGGGATGAGACTTCAAAATTATTCGTCTGATACAGGCAGGGTTTTTGTAGCCAGGCTAACGACTTTGGTCCAGAGCTAAGCAGTGCAAGGCAATGGCACATTGCATGTCAGCCGTGACATTTATTTCTTTCCATTGTCTACTACCGGTTGTTTCTCCATTGTGTCATTCATCCCTCTGCCAAATGCTAATGTTTAATGTGTACACAGATAATGCTTTCGAGTT
>VNWX01002720.1:0-11504 GCA_009869905.1 Ceratophysella communis | reverse complement strand
AAAATCTTTGTGTACACAGGCAGGGAACTTTTCCACCAAAATTTCCCGGCTAATGAGCTACTCCATGTTTAATTCATGAAAACAAATAACTAAAAAGAACTGGAGGAATTACGTCGACAGTGATAAGCTAAAATGTTATTTCCCTACTTTTAGTTTCATATCTTCAGAAGCGATTCCATGCATCTTTTGTAAAAGTGCGTAGGACTTCGAAACAAATCAACTCAGGAAAAATAAAATGAGAAAACACCCAGCTTTGAAATAGCCAAAGGCTCCATCCCAAAAATTTCCTTCACCGAAATAACGAGTAAAATTACACCTCAGAAGTGACACATTCTGGCGATTTATCACTTTATTTCCGGTTAGCAAGCCTTCAACAGCTGAGAGGTATTAGAAAAAACAGAATTGATTAACCGAGTTTCAGAATACTTCTGAATATTTTAAACGGTAATTGTTTTAGAACAAAAAATGCCTAACTTTTTAACACGGTTCTGTCATCGGGCACTGGCTGCTGCTGAGGCCCTGAAGCTTGACCAAATTCAATCATGCGTTGCAGGAGCAAAGGGTAATCCGGTGAATCATGTGCTGTCAGTAAAATAATGGGATGTTTCCTATTGAATATCTGACTGAGGTGGAATACAAACCTTAAATTCAATGTTTTAAAGTGCACACAATTATATTGACAAATAAATATTTAAATATTGCATTCATCACTCGATTCCGCCAAATTAACTACAATAGGAAAGTGCATTGTTATCTAACAACTATTGCGAGTTGGGTAAACAAACTGTAAATTGGGTGTGTGTATTTGAGTCACATGCCTATGGCTGTGAAACCACAGTTGTTATTTGATACTTGATTCCGCCAAATTAACAGCAATAGGAAAGTGCATTGCTATCTAACAACTATTGCAAGTTGGGTAAACAAACTGTAAATTGGGTGTGTGTATTTGAGTCACATGCCTATGGCTGTGAAACCACAGTTGTTATTTGAGATTATCAGTAAAATCAAAAAGTGTTTGCCTTGCATGCCATTTTTGCATAGGATAAAGAAGGAGGGTGGGGAATTGGATCAATCATGAACTACGGTGTATGCTAAGGAGATTTGGAACTACGGAATTTGAGTGGTATTATATAATACAGAGACGCCGTGTTTGGAGCACTGAACTGGAGCTAGGCTAGGGTGTAGTTCAGGATTAAGAAGTGCTTATTTCAGATTCTGATATCACAGAGACAAATCTGATGATGGTTCAAAGGAGAAAGGAGCAATCTTTTAATCGTTTAATGCCTTCAAGCCAAATAGCTACTTACGATTAGATAGGATAAAAAGAGAGACAGAAAAGGGGAAGCTTAGTAGTAGCTCCGTTTTTTTTTTATCAACGAAAAAATTGGATGAATCTTGCTCCGGTTAGCTGAGTATTCCGAGCAAGCTGGGCTTCTTCTTCTGATTTATCCAAATATAATGGCTCTTGGTCTGAACACTACACTGGATTGAAGAGTAGCTACTCACTTACAAAAAAGTGAATTTCCACGAGATATGGAAGATTAGACTTGGGAGGATGACCCCTTTCTCGGTTGATGAGATAATGGACCATTCCCAAAGTCGACTTGACTGCATCTGGGTACAATGATGTGTTTTTTGTGCTTTTCCTTGGCAGATCGATCCAACAATGAGCCGAGTATTCATTAAGGCCGCACACAGAGCCTTCGCGCACTGTCTCATCACCTCAAATTTCCCAGCTCGCTAATGTAATGCAAGTGTCCACTCTAAGCCCAGCTCGCTACACCGTCGTAAAAAGAATACAAAAATCTTCGTATATTCCATCCATTTAATTTCCATTCGTTTTATCATTTGATCACATTTTGAAAATTCAACTTCTTTTAACTTTTTCTGTGTATATTAGCTTTGAAGACTTCTCCTGTTGAAAAACCACCCTGTAGCAAAGTAAATGTATTGTGCAATCCCGTGGAATCCAGCCTTCGCGTACACTTTATCAATCCATCAGTAGAACTGAATTCGTAAATCATAGTCATTTTGCACAATAGGAAGTTACATTGGCTCTGCCGCGTTCCGAGTCAGACTGATCGTCATCTTAGATAGCAGAAAATAATTATGTATGCAAAGTACGAGTTGTAGTGCTTTCACAGTTAAGCAGAACTTGCAAACGTTACTTAAATTGAACTTTTTACGACTGCCTATAGTCGAGTTCCAAGCTCCGCTCAAGCACTAATGAATTAAAATTAAAAGCATGAATATTGAGAGTAATAAAAAATCAAGACATTTAAATTCAAAAACTGGAATGAATCCGAAACATGTCCGAAGTTGTTATGAGCATATTTATAGTCTGATTGTATTTACATAAGTGTAAGATGTCCCGTGATTGTAGATGTAGCTTCCGTGTGGCCCGCTGTGTCAGATTGGTCATGAAGCATTCTTTTGTACTTCTTGGCCATGCCTACAACGAGATGATGTGGTTGGCAGGGATGAATTATCCTCCCTGGTTTCAAACATTCTCTCCTGAATCTTCCTCCTCTTTGATCCTTAACTCCGTCTGTTTTTTTTATATGACAAGAAATTTTTATAGCAACTTGACACGCCATCATTTATCCATTTCAACCAAAAAATTCTCTCTCATTTGTCATTGAAATAGTACCGTGGATCAACTGCCAAGTACTTTCTTGAAGTTTCACGATTTTTTAAAACTCGCTCGTAAAAATTTAAATACCTAGGTACCTCGTTATCCTAATAAACCGAAATGCAAGAAACACCGGTAAATCAAAGCTATAACTATTTATGTTCAAACAGCCAAAAATGATCCCTAATTATGCTATCATGCAATTGGACCTCTATTAAAGCAATTCCGACCCCGAACTGTTTACATTGCACTAGAAACGTGATAGGTATATATTTTTCTGAACTATGGACTGCTCGATACTATTCTCTACTAGAAGAACCTGCTTGCAATATTGCGTAACCTAAACAAATAGAGCCCTTCGATCAGTAAGAGTAAAGGGTCCTTTTTGTCATCGGTATCATTTAATAATGTAAAAAATTCTACCTCGACATTGATAGAGTGGAAAAGGACAATGAAAGGTTCACTGAACACTTCAATGAAATGACTAGGTAGGTGCCCTTGGAGAAACATGTCCTGCGCTCACTTGAGTTACGGAAAATCAAATAATGTTAGCTTTCTGTCAGTCGGGTATACGAAGCTGGTCAGCTTGATCTTCAGTCTATCGCCACTGTCTGCATCCATTTACTTTCCGTAATGTTTATGGAGATGGATAAACGATGCTCAACATGACAATATGTCTTTTTCCAAGGATCAGCATTTCGAAGACTGGGATGTTGTTTTCTTTGAGACTTTCTTATCTTAGACTTCGATGGACTTTAGTAATTATTCATGATGTTACATCAAGGCACCACAAAAGCTTAAAACAAGGTGCACTATGCATTATTTGACGCAACATTGCTATAAAAGTCTGTGAATGGGGTTTCGAACCATTTGAATATCTTGCTCTAATCTTAATTTTATTAACATTCCCATCTTGGAAGAAGGCAAACCAAATTTTAGCTAAAGTTTAGATTAGATAAACTCCTATTTTATAAAATCTACGATGTTAAGGAATTTTTAAGCATTTCATTTACTTGGACCGAAGTGGGGTCTCGTGTTAGGCCATATTCTTATCGCAAAGACGCTTAAATGACTCGCACGAGCTTCAAGAGCTAATAGATAACTGGATTTGCCGACAGAAGAAATACTCGGAGAAAAATTACATCTCTTGGAGCTTTTAATCGGAAATGTCTAGAATGACCGTTTCTGATTTTTTCCCTAGTCAACGAAACCGCTATCTCCTCAATAATGTTTTTTCGTAAAAAAAATTCTGGGAAAGCCGGAGCATCTTAACGATGGAAACAAGAAAACAAATTATCGGTGCCTGCTCCACTGAATTGAATTCTTTCAAGATTCTCATCTTCCTCATTTATTATTAACGGAGAGTGGAAGAGCATCATTTCAGATTTCGAAACAAATTGGAATAGGAAAAATGTTAGGGAGTAAACTCGCTCCTCGCTGCAAATATTGCATCAATCTTAAAACATTCTTCCTGGGTGGGTTCATAACGGTTCTTACAGTTTAAACTGAATGCATTTCTTATTAGAAAACCCTGTTTCAAATTAAATGCATGTAGGAGATGTAATAGTTCTATAAAAATTTAAAATGGGCTTCGGAAAGCTTACACATTTACCACCCAATTATCTACATGGTCAATAAAATATTGTTTTATAAATGGAACAGTCGCAGTTGTTCCTAAGAAGAGATCACTTTAATTTATTCCAATGCCAGGCCCAGCGCGATGAGTTTAGATCGTACAAAACCTGTTCCATTTACTTCGGAATATTTTCATTTCAGGTTTCCAAAAAGGCTAAATAAATAGATAATTTCGCAGTTGTGAAATATATCCGGTCTAAATAAATAGCATCTGTGGTTTACTGCGCAAGTGGAGGTTGTGTTGCAACTTAATTTACATTTGCCCTCAAAAGCGGTATATTTCTCTGGTTTATGGGGCTTTACGTGGGGTCGTTAACTGTTCTACAGCCTATCAAACACTAATTAGGGAACTATTACTTCCAAATGTCGACCGTGTATCTTGGAGAACCATAATGTCACGTCTGATTTCATTAAGCCCCCGTCGTATAGATACACTCAGGAATCATGATAGGAGCCCTCATTAAAGGCTTTGTAAATATAGATCCAGCGCCAGGTTTTCCCAAATATCTACTTTAACGAGCCTCAGATCAGTACGCGCCGGAATCTATGGAAATTGATATTGATAGCAGTTGACGCCAACAAGAATTTGTCAAATGTCGACCGTGTATCATGGAGAACCATAATGTCACGTCTGATTTCATTAAGCCCTCGTCGTATACATACACTCAGGAATCATGATAGGAGCACTCATTAAAGGCTTTGTAAATATAGATCCAGCGCCAGGTTTTCCCAAATATCTGCTTTAACGAGCCTCGGATCAGTACGCGCTGGAATCTATGGAAATTGATATTGATAGCAGTTGACGCCAACAAGAATTTGTTTGGTTTTCGGTAGAAACGCTGCTTTGCCTGCTTTGTATCACCTGATTATTTCAAGAGTTATAGATAACGCGTTTGTCATTTTCTATCTACACATTTAAGTTCTATTTTACTAAAATTGATTTCAACGTTTGATACGAAAGGGTTTCGGAAAGAACAGAATAGACACAGAAGCCAGTATTTACACTCAAATACAGGATCGTGATTTCTGTGTTCAGTCCTGAACAGACACAGAAGCCAGTATTTACACTCAAATACAGGATCGTGATTCCTGTGTTCAGTCCTGGATTCTGGCATTTGAGGTTTGCGGTTAAAGATTGCGGTTGATCGAGTCCGTCCATATGCTTCCATTTTAGTCGTAATGATAATATTGTGAAAAAGTGACAAGGGGTGAAATTTTTATCAGACGGGGGTTTTGTGTGAGAGCTGCCTGTGTGCTAGGAAATACTGCCAGGTGGAAACAACGACCTCAAACCTCAACTACCCCTTTTCTCTGGGGTGAGCGAGTGTTTGTAATAGCTTCTGGAATTCAGTCCGATTCGAGCCAATGCCCAATATCCTCGGTTCAGAACATATCTCCGAGTAGTATTTACATGCCTATTTTCTAAAATACATAGATTACTTTTGTTACACGTAATTCTATATAACTCTCGCCCAGATTTCCACTTGCTTGCATGCATGGGTAACACATGCAATGTCATTTGTTGTGAAGAAAAGATACATTTCTCATTCCATTGCACGTCATTGAGACTCATTCAAACCGCCTGCCTGTTCCTCTGTCTTCACCCCTTTCGTTTTCACTTTCAGCTCCGCCAAATGGAACTCTGAATTTACATAAGGAGAATCTCTGATCTGGAATCATTATCTCCTGCATTCGCATGAACCATTTCCAAATTTCAGATTCAAATACTATTATTGAGTGCTGAGGTACATTTACCTTCTTCGTTCAGAGCAAAAAAAATTCAATTGAAAAACTTCAAAGGCAATTCTTTTCTGTTAGACCTGAGTGGAGGCTAATGGAGGAGTAAGTATTTTAATATGTTAGTGTTTCATATGGACTCGATCGAGTTAAATGAGTATTTGAGATGCCAAATTCGTGATAAAGGTGCGAAAGCAATTGAAATCTGTCATAACGTCTAGACATGCAACTTTTGAAACACGCAGTCCATGGCGGCGGTTGGTATTTTCTTTTCCTACCTAAACAGTTTTAGCTCATCCTCACGCCCCGTCTTATTACATGAACTATCGAAAGAGCGTGGGAATTAAATGCTCAGTTCAGACAGCACTTCTCGACAACTTCTTCGGGAGGCGGTATTTCACGCATAAGCCACTAGTTTGTACTGTACAACTATCAAATCTTTATTGTAAATTTTATACCTGTGTAGTAGTGCTCATGATTTGATGTAGGTTCGTAAAACACATCACATTAGCATTATTTCAAGAGAAAACTATGCCTGAGTACCTACCGTGATTTGTGATCTTCTCGGGTTAGTGTAAAAATCTGCATTTCTTGTCTCACTTTTTACTGTAGTCAGCAGAAGCTGTATAGTGTATTTTTTTGTTTTAGCAGCATTCCATCACAAGAAAGTGTAGGTACGCATGAAGTTTGACAAGTTGAGTCTGACAGTCCTTCGTCTCCAGCTTACAGTTTCATTAGTTTTATGACATGTGGTTTCAAGCTCACAAAGGAATACTTTTCAGACACAAACCCTCAGGAAATAATAATTAAAACATGAGAAACAGAAAGCTGGGATTTTATGCTCAAACATTTATGTTGTACTCCGTATCTCGGAAGATCTACCTACAAGGGCTGTAGAAGTGCTTACTCCAATGCTTCTCCATCGCCGGATTGACAAAGACATCACTCTAATAACTTCTTTCAAGGGTTGTCGTCCAGATACATCTGATATCTCAAACTTGCGACAGTAGTGAAGATGACAACCTATTACCGGGATTACCCAACAGGTTTTTAATTGTAAGCGATGCTTATCCGCTGAATCTGGAGCCACTGTAAGGGAAGCCTCAATTAGAGCCTTCGCACTGTTTCGCAGTGATCGCTGCCAGCAGATCAGTCATGCGTAAGGAGATTAAGAATCTTGATGTTAGCGAACTGGGCAAGACCTCAAAATCCGTAGATCAAGCTGAGAGATAATATCCAAGTCCACTATCTGGGAGTTGGACACTTGATTTCCGTATAATTAACGACACCTTCGGAAGTTTGGCTTTTTTATTGGCTCAAAGTGTAAATAAGTATCCGGATAGAAGATTAATGATGATTTCCAAGTCGTGCCTCTCATGGTGCTGGTAATTTTTCTCACATTCAGAAACTCTGTTTTTTCTGTTTTAAACGTTGGAGAGCATCAGGAGAAGAAAAGGAGGAGAGACAAATAAAAGGAGTAATTGGTTAATTTCCAGGCTGGCAGATTTATGTGTTTGCCCACACTCAAAGATTTAGAGCCACTATGCAGTCTACATTACATAGGTGGATCCCTCAATACCCACTACTCATTCGTATTCCAGGGTTCCTCCTCTTTAGCAGTAATTATTTTTAATATAAAGTATTTTAATCGTCCTCATTTGAACTTCATTATTAACGTTAAAGATTTAGAGCCAATATGCAGTCTACATTACATAGGTGGATCCCTCAATGCCCACTACTCATTCGTATTCCAGGGTTCCTCCTCTTTAGCAGTAATTATTTTTAATATAAAGTATTTTAATCGTCCTCATTTGAACTTCATTATTAACGTGAAAATGCCTAGACCGACAATTCAGCTCTTAATTGCAATTCCTGTTCTTTCAATCAGCAGCCAAGCTCATATTATGCATAGTTCCAATCCCAATCAAACGTAATAAAGATGTGAAATTCCAAGATTAAAGCCACTCCCATTTCAGTAATGTACGGGCTTATTGGTCAAATCCACTCCCAAGCGCTCATTTCAGCCCAACTTCGTTTGAGGAGGTACGGAGTCATTATTCAGGGGATTGTATGCGAGAACACATAAATTTGTATAGCATATTCATACAAGTATACTTTCAGCTCAATTTTATTAAGAAATTATCGGAGTTTTAGCTAATCCCCAATGTGCTACTTCATTAGCCGGCGATTTGACTGTTTGAAGCGATTTCATCCAAATTAATGCCACTGGCAAATTACTACCGGAGTTGATTTTTCAGTTGATGAGAAGTAGCTGTTTTTATGTGCCTTGAACTCCATTCTTCATTATCTAATCCCCAATGTGCTACTTCATTAGCCGGCGATTTGACTGTTTGAAGCGATTTCATCCAAATTAATGCCACTGGCAAATTACTACCGGAGTTGATTTTTCGACTGATGAGAAGTAGCTGTTTTTATGTGCCTTGAACTCCGTTCTTCATTAGTGTGTAGGGTAATGACTAAATCCTTCAACTCCTTGAACCCGTTAAGCTTAGCTATGCTTGAAAATATTTATCCTAATGAGATGAGTTCAATAAAACAACCATTGCTCGCCTCTCCTGCCGTCCACTAATTGTCTGCCTTGAGTTGTTGTACACTTGGCCAAAGAAATAAATTAAGTACTTTTCGGTTCGACAGCTTCACTGCCCGCTCTTTTGCTGAAGTCCGTGGAAGCCGTGTCTAGTCTAGAAGCCAAATTGAACAGAGTCCTGCAAAGGATCGATAGAACGTAGGTTTGTTGGAAGTGAGGAAAAATCGAAGGAATCTTAGAAGTGATCGTAAAAGCAGTGCGAGAGAAAAGTGTGAGTGTGATGATCTTCAAAGCGTCCCATTGATTGCACCTCATCTCCTGGAGGGTGAAATATAGAACGTAGGTTTGTTGGAAGTGAGGAAAAATCGAAGGAATCTTAGAAGTGATCGTAAAAGCAGTGCGAGAGAAAAGTGTGAGTGTGATGATCTTCAAAGCGCCCCATTGATTGCACCTCATCTCCTGGAGGGTGAAATGGGTCTAGAGTTTCCAGAAACCCGGCACACTCTTCTCGGGACGGCTGAAAGAGGGTGAGATGGCGAGAGAACAGAAATATCCATTGCGTGGCAAAGCGAGGCACTGTAGCTGTCTCGTCACGTCCCAACCGTACGCTGCCTTCTGCTAATTTATTCATTATTCGCATCAAAATGTGTAATAATGATAGTGACATTAACTTCCGCAGTTCTCCAGAGAGCTTTAAAACATCTCGCATTGCCAAACCGGTTCACAGACTGTCTTCCACACTTCCTTCTGCAAGAACATTTTATTTCCAATCTCTCTGCTTCCAGATATTCCGAAAAATGTAGCACATCCATAGAAACGAATGAATCCCGCTTTTTTACGGAAAAGGAGAAACTGCTTCATAGCATGTGACGTAACACAGCGACGCCCGCAAAAAGCTTAAACTTTTCTAAAATCTTTAACAATTACAACTTTTAGCTAATCATTGC
Source organism: Ceratophysella communis (assembly GCA_009869905.1). NCBI lineage: Eukaryota > Metazoa > Arthropoda > Collembola > Poduromorpha > Hypogastruridae > Ceratophysella > Ceratophysella communis. The sequence goes on along the minus strand of VNWX01002720.1, from coordinate 2,005 downwards.
GGGAGACGATAGAGGGCATGCTGCAGTTCAGTGTACACAATTATGCTTGAGTGAGCATGAGCATTACCTTAAAAACAACAAACCAGTAGAGAGCAATTATTTCCTGTCTTCTTTATCCTGAAATCCGCTGATGAGTTAAATGACCGCCAGACATTTACTCATCTTTACTCTCATTTATACTTACTCACGACTAGCCTGAGCTGTACAGAATTTGATTTGAAATAAAGTTTTCTTCTGGTTCTGTACGTGAGCTCGAGACAAGTTTGTGTTGTGGATCTTATGGACAGATGAAAATGGGTTTCTCCTTAACTGCTGCTGTGCTCGGAAATGAAAAAGGGCAGGGTCTACTTCATCTGAAAATGTTAATAAACGCTTCTTAAAGATTTCATGTAATTTACCTCTTTGGCGGCTCCATATGTTCCACACGCAAACCTTGCCTTGTTTTGAGTTGAGTCTTTTCCGTTTAAATTAAACGTTCTCACTGAAGTAAGCCAAATATGTATTATGCCTTTATGACGCTGGAAAATGGCAACTTTTTTTTAACGTTTTGCACACAACGCATTGTGATATACGAAGACAAATATACGTGAAGCTGCACAAAGTTAACTAGAGACAGGATCAGTACAAATTATTTGAAAATATTGACTTTTATTTAACGTTTTCAGGCTTTCAACAGAAGTATTTGTAGGATGAAAAAATACAGTCAGAGTCAGAATGGCCAGGGGCTTCATGATCCAATTTTTAAAACCTTCAAACCAAGTTTGTCTCATTGAGAAAGCAGATGAAACCAAACTCAAAAGCACTAGACCCCAAAAGGACGAATTGAGAGCTCTGAAGAAATGAGGTGCCGACGCTGAGTGTGTGCGGTTAGGATTAAGAAAAGTGTTTCCTCAGTAATCATCAATGGACAATTACACGTTGGGGAGGGATAATTTCGGAGTCTATCACATGAGTTATGGCTTCCTTTATGGCCTCAATCATTATAATTTTGATACAATTACCAGTAGTTCATCTTGGAAAACCGTATGAAAATAGACGACTAGATCACATCTGTAATGCAGGTAGCGAAAGCTATTACACAATAGCGTAGTGCACCGATGTGGGGTACGGGTAAATTCACAGGCTGGCTGACTTTTCTGTTCTGTGGAAATTATTTCAATTAAACTAAATACTCTTATAAACTAACCTGGTTTGTAATTCCATGATATGGGATTTCGATCGGATTTCATAAATAATGTGGCGACGACGGTCTGGAAAGTGACATTTTCAGTGAAATCCCAGAAGTTTTGAACAACCGCAGTCTAACAGATGATGTCATAATTTTGTCTGTGGGAAGCAGCTCTTGTATAGGAACAGATTTTCAATACCTCCTGGATAATCGGCTGCTTGAGATTTTAGAGAGTTCAATTAGAGCATTTTTTCCATGGGAGGTCTAAAGAGAGTCGTTGAGATTTCAAATATTGGCCTTTTAAAAAAAATTGACATGCAGAAGACGGATTGCTTGGGGTCTTCCTATAGTGGTACAATTTGTCATTTGCTAAATTTGTGAGAAGATAACGAGAGCTGTGTACCTCTATCAAACTTGAGATGTAACATGCATACCAGTCTATTCAATCAATTTGAAGGTAAAAGTATTCGGAGATACTAATTTGCATTATTGTCTGCGTGGATGAGCAAAATAATACGTAATCTGTCCAAACGTTTTTGCTAGACAAGATATACTTCACAACAGTTTACATACAAGCTTCTTGTTCTTATATCGAGTCAGACAAGGTCTTTCAGAAAAAAATCTAAATCATAATAGACAACTTCTTAACCTTTTTCTTGTGTGTGATGGATGTTGTGAATATCGTTACTATTTTTTCTGAGGCTGTGATTTATAAAATCTGTCTAATGCATATTCTAGTATCTATTACTAGGAGTACCTCCATGTAAAACTTATTTATGTAACGTGCAATTACACAGTATGGGTCCTCTCAAAAATCTCACTGAGGAGTCCTTTTCT
>VNWX01002719.1:0-11505 GCA_009869905.1 Ceratophysella communis | reverse complement strand
TAGCATACGATGTACGAGTAAAGGGCTATTACCTGTGACCTGGCCTAATACCCGAGCTTGAATCTGTGACCCGATGTCGATGTCTGACTTGGATTGAAACTGAAATACAGAAGTCGCAGAACCGGAAGTTGGATGTTGGAAGTGCCTGCCAAGCTGGAAGATGGAAGAAGAAAGAAGAAAGGGACCGACGACGACTGACTATAAAACAACAGAACTTCCTGTGCCTTCAGCAACCTTGTGCCTGCTCTTATGTACCACTTATATCCGCTCAGCTGCACTGCACTCTCCTTTTCTTCTGTACAGACAGTTCTCATTTCATCAGCACTAGGTAGATACTACATCCTGTACTTTTGCACTTGTACTTATTAGGCATGTATTCACATGTACGCACGCAAATATTTGTGGGAAGTATACCCGGTATACCCTCAGTATATCTTCAATGCAGTGGCGGCGTTCAAATCAAAGCAGCGTTCACTCCTTGCAATGTTGCCAAACCATATTCAAGAGCCACGACAAGGCAACGCAACGCAACGCCGAGATAGAACCAGGATCGGAGGCGTCACAGGTCACCAAAACCGCCAAAGAGCGGTCTTTTAACTAGCTTTTTTGGTTAAAGTTTCATGTGGGCATCAATCAAAATGTAGGTTGAGTGAGTTTTCGGGTAAAATTCACGTGAACCCACTAAAGGTGAAAGGCCGCGTATAAGAAATTCATTTCCAACTTTGAATTTTAAGGTCCACTGGTTGTAAGGTCGAAGTTAATAGGTTAATTTATCTTCTGCACAAAAAAACACGGTTATATATAACCAGGTCTTCTACACAGAACGACGAACTTGGATTTAGAATGCACCATGGAAGTGACCCATATATGCTAAAAGAAGAATGACCTGTCGCCTCTTCAAGTCAGCACAAGGGGAAGAGGTAAAGGCGTCTATAAGACCTTTAGACAAAGCTAGAAATACGGGTTTAACATCGGATTTTAAATTTCAAGGGACTAGGTAAGCAAAATGTTCAGTGCTAAGTGCTAATATAATATGCCACCCAGGAGATATTTAGAATTCTATAACTTTTGTTAGGTCAGGNGATTTTAAATTTCAAGGGACTAGGTAAGCAAAATGTTCAGTGCTAAGTGCTAATATAATATGCCACCCAGGAGATATTTAGAATTCTATAACTTTTGTTAGGTCAGGTTAAAACGTCAGGTTAGCTTAGTTTCTCTCAGGTTAGGTTAGGCTTTAAAATTAATATGGCTTTGTTAAAACCTAAGCCTAAGCTCTAGAGTTGCAAATATCCCTTCGGTCGCCTTATTAGATCAACATCTAATGTTTAAACATTTAAAACGTAAGCCAATTTAGGTATTAAAACTAGTTATAACTTCTTAACGACTCAAAAGGTCACTAGTAGTTGTTTATGCATGTGTTTGTTACGTTTTCCGGATTAGTTTCTAATTAATAGTCGTTGCTAAGTGCTAGTGGCAGCAGGAAGACAAGCTCCATATCCGTGCAAAGCAAGCATAGAATTATTGCATGGATAGGATTTAAGTTTAATACGTTTCGTAGTTTCAAAGGACAAGCATTGAATATTCAGCTCAATATTCGATTTACCTCGAAGTTGCCCGTTGCATTATGTTCTGTCATGTCGGCAGGAGTCAAAATTTTATGATTTTCCACATTTGCTCTGCAATGCAGTTGAGATTAGTATTCAACTACCAGCAATGCATTATTATCTCATTTATCTACCAACCAACCGGTTGTTTGGTTGATTGCATTGCAACCCACACAGCACCGCCAGCCAGAACCTCAATCATTGATGTTTCAAGTACATTAAAATTATTGACGAGAAGTGACTACGTTGCGAGCAAAGTGTGAAGCCGTGAGGAAAGTTCGAGGAGAGATGATGAAGATGATGGAGTCGCACAACCTTCCACTTACCACACCCTCACCACGCCACCTCTTCTCCTCCGCACCGTTGATGGGGCGGCGCCGGCGCGGCGTGTGTGTGTGGTGCCTCTTCTGTGTGTGCTTTTGCTACTGCTAAGCGGGGTTGTATAGGGCTTCCTCCTACCTCCTACTCCCCTGCTCTTTTGCTGAGACTTGGAACTTGGAATGTTGATCAGACTTTCCCTGTCACCTGAATGGCCGATGCTCAGCGGAGAGTTTGAAAATCCCGGACGGTCTAAACTGTAACAAGTCAGAAAAGTATTCAGTATTAGTTGTTTAGGATTACGCATTATTTGTTTGAGTCTCACTCAATCAGTTAATTTGGAGGTTAATTGGCGATGGTTGTAATCCATTATCTGAACAGCAGCGCATGACACACACTGTCTACTCACCCGAAACATTGGTCTGGAGACTGGATCTTGGCTCCCGGTCCCGTTTGTCAACTCTCAACTCATACCATATACAGGTGACAGGTGCCAGGTGTATCCAAAATCCAAACAGGTGTAGTGAGTTACCTCTAGGTATATTATGACTCAACAATAACAATAGAGGATTCAACCATTTAATTTAATACGAGTAATATTTATTATTTATTTTATTAATTTCAGACATCAGCAAATCAGAGAACAATTTTCATTCATCCGCCTCACCTTCCCTGTTCATCAAAGAAATAGAATTATTAATCTGAAATAAGCACACGATGTCTTATCCTTCACGTCAAGGTCTAGCCGGGATGCCTGGAATACCGCCGATGGGTATGCCGTTCATGAATGTTCCAGGCGTGCCCCCACCATCGATGCCAATGGGCATGCCGCCAAATATGCTGAGCGGTCCACCCCCAGGACCAAATCCATTTTTCGGTATTGGAGGCCCTCCGCCAAGATCTGGTCCTCCACCAAATCATGGACAGAATAGGCCTAATAATAACTCTCATATAATTACTGGAAAGTCTACTGTACAGCTTCCTTCAGATCATCCGTCACCTATTCAAATGAAAAATGTTCCCATGGGGCCTCCGGTCACAGTCTTTGTCGGCAATATCACTGACAAGTGGCCTGATGCAATGATTCGACAATTACTGGCAACCTGTGGTCATGTCTTGAATTGGAAAAGAGTACAAGGCGCATCAGGGAAATTGCAAGGATTCGGGTTTTGTGAATTTAACGGACCCGACGCTGGCCTTCGAGCTGTTCGGCTTCTTCATGATATTGAAGTCGGAGACAAAAAATTAGTTGTGAAGGTGGATGCTAAAACGAGTACTGTGCTTGAAGAGTTTAAGGGTAGGGTTTGCATATTTATATTATTATCTGAATAATTTAAAGGATGCTTATTTATTTATGTTAAACTATTTTAAAATATTTAGCGGACAGAAAGAAAAAGAAAGATGAAGATGATAAAGATGTAAATGAAGCAGATGATTCCAAAGAAGTAAAGCATGACCAAGACAGCGAAGATTATATGGATCAGGAAATGGCCGAACTCGATGAGCGTTCCCGAATGCGTATTTCTATTTTGTTTCGTGAATTTAAAAATGAACTAGAATCCTATATTCCTCCTGGCGGAAACGAGAAACCAGGTAAGTGCACTTGATCATAGGTTTTCTAGTATAACGCTTCCATTATAATTTCAAATGTTAGATGAACTAGTTTGTGGTAATTATTATTTTGTTTAATCAATTTACAGAAAAAGATCCGGGCAGTAAACAAGCCATTCAGGACAAGCTACATCTCTTAAAACTGACAAGCCTGGATGCTCCTCCTAGTGATGCCGTAAGTAATGAAACATTCACCACGCAAAGTAATTGAAAAACAGTATTTTTAATTGCGTATTATTTGGTGGTATATTTCAGGATGCTTCCGACGATCTGGCTGTTGAAGAAGGAAAACGTGAAATAATAACCCAAGAAATCAGCAAATTTCGTGAGCATATGAAGGTACGAGACTTCCCGATCATTGATTTGGGATTTAGAGCATTTGATGATTGTACTTTCAGATTTAGATGATTACTGCTGTTTGTCATTCACGATTTTCTAAAGATAATTTTTGAATCATAAATTACGTGGTCAAAGTACCTACGATACGATTTCCTGTATACGGGCTATCGTGAAATTAGTCAGCTTTTAAAGTTGACCAATAGAAACATCGTTTCTGTATTTGTAATTTATGGGTCCTCCCATTGATTAGGCGGCCGCCCTCCTTTTCTGCATCTGCCATATCCAAAGATCTCTATTTATCTGATAATGCAAATGAAAGTTGTTCCGTGGACGGTGAGTAACAGTAATCAATATTTATTTCTAGTTAAACTGATTCAAACGATAAGACTCACATTTAGTCAACTGACAGTGAGAAAATAATAACGCTTGCTTGTTCAAAATCTGTTCTCTATAATTTATTATATAGTGACTTCAGAATGGTAAACACTTTCGGTCTTCATTTCCCTGTGCTAGTTTAAATTAAACTTTTAGCGTGTAGAGTTGTGAAAATCTATACTTGTAATTTACGCGGTGATCAGGGTATCGTATTAACTCATTTGCATATCTTGCGAATAGCTCCGTTGATTGAGGCTTCCGTTGTAGACTACAAACTAAAATCGTCTTAAGATTAGTATGAAGCCCAGTGGTTCTGGTAAGTCAGTTTCTGTTCCAACATTTGCTCCCTTTTACTCTTTAAATTCTCAGTCCTCGTTACAAAGAGTCAATAATTAGTTCCATACTGTATGTGGCATGGGCGTCGGACGTGTGTTGGGTAGCCAAAAGGAAGGCACTTTTCTCACGTGCGTAAGTTTTGATTATTTGTCCCTGTGACCCTTTTTATACAGTAGAGCAGTGTGTACTATAATCAACGCCAGTGGTAATTTTCGTCGTGTCGAGGGTCAGTGTAATAAGTAATTTGAAACTCAATATAGTATGAAAAGCATAGCCGAATCCCCGATCTGGGTTTCTAAATTTTTGGACTTGAAGGAATTGTGCTTGCTTCAACACACATCAAAAGTAGGAGCCGAGTCATCCGCGATCGGGCAACTGGATTCTTCTCTTCACGTCGCATAAAAGATGTAATCATTTGTGCACTCTGATCCTGATGTGGACAGTTAAAATTCGTCCTTATCAGTATAAATAATACAATTCGAACTTGATTTCCGTTGTTCCTCTTTTGCCGTTCCCTCATTCGTTTCTGGACGATTCCTTTCCCAACCCATCTTGACCCTTCCCAATCCCACCTCCTACGGTGTCGTTCGGTTTAGATTCACCTGCAAAATTTCGGAACCATGATTTTAACTAATTTCTTTTCACTTTAACAGGATTCTTATTACAGCTATTTATGGATACCTCAAATTACATCCTGGTATTTTTCCATATTTTCAGCAAGAGAAGGAGAAAGAAGATGAACGAAAGCGCTTAGGACGTGAACGGAGAGAACGGGAGAAAGAAAGAGAGGAAAGGGACAAAATTAAACGTGAGCGTGGCTCCAAATCTCCGTCTAGTCGTAGGCGAGAACGCGGCAGATCTAAGTCCCCTTCAAAACGGACTTCCCAGCCTCGAAGTCCTTCTAGAGGAAAAAATAGATCCAGAAGTCGTTCCAAAGCCAATGCAGACAGCCTTCGTAACCGAGATAGGGATCGCGACAGTCGTAGCCGGCGAGATCGTGATCGAAATGATACTCCACGTGATCGGGTATGCTCTCGTGAAATACATACCTATGGTATATTGAAACATTTTGTAATTAGTAAGTTTTTGAATTTTAACTCAATCGCTAAATTAGGTGGATCGCGACCGGGGGAATCGGGACAGGCGTCGAAGCCGAAGTCCAATCCAAAGGTTCCGCAACTCTCGTGATCGTGAGCGTTCTCCAATCATAGCCCCTCATAAAAGAAGATATCGCGAGCGGGAGGAAGAAGAAGAGGTTGAAGAGCAGCGTAAGCTGGATAAGAAGGCTCGAGAGAAAGAGCAAGCATATGATGAACGTCTGCGACGCTGGGAAGAAAGAGAAATGAAAAAAGCTCGTGAAGCAGCCAAGGATAAAGAAAGACGAGAAAGAATTGAAGATGAGGTTTTTCGTGATGCCCGAAAAATGAAGCAATTTCTTGAGGATTACGATGATGAGAAAATGGATCCTAAGTACTACAAGTACGTGAAGTATACGATATTACTACAAATGTGTCTATCAATCAATATTGTATTCGTAGGTATCATAGCCTCCAGCCAGAGACTTTTCATTTGACCATAGAGACCAAGCAACAGGTCTACGGGTTATAGCAAGTTGACAAGTTTTTTTTAAACTTTAACAGGGGAAAGGAACTTCAAAAGCGACTTTCAGATCGAGCTAGGGAACTTGAAGTTGACAACAAAGATAGACAACGTGAGAGAGAGGAGATTGAAGAAATGAGACTGAAAATGTTGACTAGCGGAACATCAGCTCTTTCAGGGACGATACCAGTTATCACATTGGACAGACCGGTAATTGAGTTTTTCGTTTCCTGTTGCTCCAATTACCGTATACTTCGTTTATCGCAAATAGTCTTAATTACTGCTAGTATATTCAATTATTTATCCTGACTCTGATAGTACAAGAAGCCCATGATGGATTCCACAAACACATCAGTGTCATCTTCTCCCTCACAGTTCCAGCAACTGTCAAACAAGCTTGCAAAGTCACCTATCGCGCTGTCGACAGGTAACACCGTGGCGGCAAGACTTCTTGCCATGGCTGGACAGGGTCCCTCTCAATCAGCTAATCAAACTCAGAATCCCACAGTAAGTCAGAATAATGGGATATCTACGTTTCCCCGTCGAGAGGCACCGGCGGCAGCCCGTCGGCCAAAAACTCCTCCACCCCCACCAAAAATTGATTTTATGAGCAAGCAAGTAACACCTGACCAAGCCCAAAATCCTCAAACTGAGTTCAACTCAATTCATTTTCCATCCTTCGTGCCGATAAAAGTTCGCTCTTCTAATCCATCAACACCAAACTCACTGACTTCTCCTGCTGCTCCACCAGAACTCAGTCCTAGTCTGAAATCATTGGCTAACACTGGATTTCAGCTGACAATGAATAATAATAGTAATGCAAGTAGCAGCCTAAAGGCAGAAGAAGACGACACTCGTCATAGTTTTTCGTCACCGAATTCGCCTGGGATGGCAAGTCCAGGGAACTATGGAAGAGATGGTAAGATTATCCTCTTAAAGTTTTAGTTATGTCCCCTCAAAAAACTCACTGCTAACGTGTCTCATATTTTTAGATGATTCATCGCTGCAGGATATGAGTCCTGATTTTGGTAAGAAAAAGAAGATGGACGTTAAAGATATTTTTAATCAGGACGAAGATGATGATGGATTCGGTTCAGCTCGAAAGAGAACATTGGTTCCCCTTGGTAATGCTACAAGCTAAGGTCATTTTCGGTTGGTATTTCGTTGAATCACTTCTTATTGTAATGCTTTTCGTTTCAGACTATGGAGATGCAAAGTTAAAGAAGGAGGAGAAGGTTCTTGAGGACAAAAAGAAACATGTCAAGTCACTAATAGATAGAATTCCTACTGAGAAAGATGCTCTGTTTGCCTATGAAATCGATTGGAGCATGGTCGATAATGTAAGCAAAGCAATTCTTTTTTTTCTCATATTAGAATTCAAGGTGTGCGACGAATAACGAAACCCATTAGCTGAGAGTTCGCGATCAGATGTAAGGGTGCTTTACATTTTTAAAGCAGTATAAAAAACCAGTTGCAATAAATTATTCTATTCCTTGTACGTCCAAACTGCTCCTTTAAGATAAATCGTCAATCGCTGCTACTGTACTATTTTTAACTATCTGATCTGATGAACTGTTTTCTTATAGACACTTATGGAGAAGCGAATTCGGCCATGGATTAACAAGAAAATCATTGAATATATTGGTGAACCTGAACCGACACTTGTCGAGTTTATTTGTACAAAAGTTCTGGCTCAGAGTGAGCCAACAGCTATTTTGGAAGACGTTCAAATGGTAAATATCAAGTAATTCCGATTTTTGTATTAATCATGAACCTAATTATTTCCATGGTTGATCATACAAATATCTCCTTATCAGGTTTTGGACGAGGAGGCTGAAGTATTTGTCGTAAAAATGTGGCGGTTATTAATTTATGAAATTGAAGCAAAAAAAATCGGAGTTGCATCTGCCATCAAGACTAATTGAGGAGAGATCAAGTTTAAAAAATCTGATTGTGAGTATATTACTTGTATAATTCTTCTTTGGCTCAAGTTGAATTTAGTCTTGTTATCCCTGAAAACTGAAAATCTTCAGTGAGTTGAATTTTCCTGTCAGGAATAGTAAAATTCTTCATCTACGCCGTATTCTACAACATTGGAAATGTTGAGTTAATTTTTATTATAAAAATGCTGGACAAAACTGTTTCCAAGTGAAAGTTAGATTGACAGTTAGGCTAATAATCGTTGATTATCAGCTATCCTGTACCCCTGCAAGTTTGACAGATTTTGAAATTTTATAACTTTAACGGAATTACAGGCTGTACCTATTTATTTCTAAATTTTGAGCTGTTCCAAGCAGTATAATGTATTGTCCAACAGTTAGCTAGCATCCGGTCCGGATTCCGGATCGCGTTTGCCCTCAATCAGACTAACTTATATTATATTATAATATATTTATACTTGAACGCGTGGGCGCGTGGGTTGTTTCTATTTACATAGGTTATGTATGAGATTTGTGGAACTGATTTAGAAGGACGAGGGCACAGTACACTGTATAGAATTTAGTCAAAAAATCATAAAATGTAGGAGTTTGTAGCTCTGTAAATTAAGAAAAGTTTAGAAAATATTTAATGTCTATATCTTTTGGAATACTATTTGTTGACTTTGGCTGTAATTTAATTAGGCATGCTAATCTATATGTCTATACATACATGAATTTACTGGTAAGAAGAAGCGTATGTAATAAAAGTTCAAAAACTTACCTAAATATCTCCTCGTAAGGGATTGAGATTTTATTCTGTATTTTTGTGTCATCAGTCATCATGATCATGACACGATTCACGATTCCCACATTCATGAATTACATGGCATTTTGAAACGTGATTTTCTCTATGTACATGTATACATAATTTTTAAATTCGAATAAAAAAGAATTCCGCTAAGCTAATCATAATGAAAGGAAGCGTGAAGCCAGTTCGATCAAATGCTATGGACCATCATCAGCTACCACCACTACTGTCCGTCCACGTCCACGTATCCGTTCCAGTTCCACGTCAATTTGTGCTGTGCTGCTGGATTCACAGTTCACAGTGATAAAAGGAGATCTGCGTTGTGTTGTGTTGCGTTGTTGTGACTAGTTCAAGGAAACACGTGGAAAATAGGAAAGGAAATTCGAAGTTGACATGTTCTCTTTCGTAGGTATTCGCATTCTTCGCAGTCTTTTCAGCCACATCCGATACAATAACAATCCAACATCTGACGTGAACACAGCCAACAGCTGACGTCAACTGGCAACAATTTACGCATACTTTGTACTTCAAGAATCGTTACTAGTATTTGTTTGGTTTCGTGTTTATTGTCAATAGTGTATAGTACACCAAATTGGGTATACGATAGGGAATTCGAAAAGTCTCGTCTTACATCTTAACTTCATAATGTAAAATGGGAACCAGTTGAAGCTTAAATCTTGGTAATTATCACATCAGTCATCAGTATTTATCGTTAGCTTTGAAGAGAGCCAAGTATTCAGATGGCCTGGCTCGGAGAAAGTTTTGCAAATATCAAGGGGCAAATTACTAGTTTTACCAAAGAAGTTCTTACGGCGGATGACGACGATGACGGTAAGTCGATTGAATATAATTATGAATTATAGAACGGTGTTATTAGATGTGGGATGTGGGCCAAACTAAACCCATTATTGATCCGATTGTCGCCTCCCACCCAGCGGAGTCTCCCATGTGCCATGTGTGCCTTCCATTTTTGCCTCCTAGTCCTAGTGCCTAGATTCTGTAAAGGCATGGTGCATGGAGCATATATCAAGGGATGCGAAAATGCTCCAATGACAGTCAACGTGTGTTGCACCCTGCTGGGAGGTGACAATCGGTTCAATGGGTTTACTGTTTAATTCAACCCAGATGTATGCTGTTCTTATAAAATTTTTGATGTTTGTAGTAAATTGTGAATGTAAATACAAATACATTTCACATTTCCATATCATTTACTTTAAATTGTATAAGAAATCAATATTTTGCTGTTTTATAGTGAGCCTTCTTAGTCCTGAGGAAGTACGAGCAATCCGAAATAGAAATACGGAATTGGAAAAACTATGCTCTTCACAAGAACAAGAGGCAAGTGTAATGTCAAGTGCATTTATTAAATTGTTGACTATGTTTATGTTTTATTAGTATTTTATCGTACTTTATTATTCGATCTCAATCTTAAATATTTTCCTCTTTATCATTAGATCGCTCAGCTGCGCTCAAATGCTTTGGAGTCAGGAGATAATACGCAAGCTTTGGAGCAGCAAATGAAAACTGTTACCTCATCGTATCAAGAATTGATCCGTGGGAAAGATGTAAGAGCTTCATTCTTTTGAGTAAAGAGAAATCGGTAATATTCCTGGTCACGGCGGCGTTTTGGTTTAGAGCGTATGGTTTATAAACTCAATCTCTCTATCAAAGTGTAGTTTTAATGTCAGTTCTTAAACCTGGTGCTTCTGAATCTACAAAGAAGCCAAATTAGTTTAGTAACTCAAACTCATACGCGAAAGAAATATCTGAAAAGTTAATCTTATGCGAATCAATTTGGTAGGCATTCAGAAGGTTAGTACGCAAAATTTTTAGATTAATAAATCGGATCTAAAAGAAGCTAAACTAAAACGAAGAATATCAAATCTAGTACTTGTGCTTCGGGAATAATTAAAATTTTTATGTGTATATCGGATTCAAAATCTTTAAAGGTACAATTTTATTTCTAGGAAGAAAATAAAAGACTTCAGGAGCAATTAGAACTGCTTGATTCTACATTAAAGGTAAGCAAGAGCTTTCTACTCTGGCATTCACATGGAAAATCGTATTACCTATCAAGTTTTATGATTTATGCTATACAAATCAAGGCACCCGCTATTCTTTTTGACTCGTCTCACGAAAATCCGTATTTGATGTGATATTTTGCGAAGTTATTGCTGTAATGCATCGTTTGTCGGGCTTACTACTAGTAGAATCAGAGCTAACCGTTTCGCTTTGTGTAAGATATAATAACTGCGAGGCGAGGTGCCCGACTCTGAGACATCTTTTATTAAATATATACGTTAATTTAAACTTTAGGTATTAAATAACTAATTTCCATGGGTTATTTTCGATTCTCGAACGCAATAAGAATTATGGACAAATGACTGATTGCATAAACTAAATCTAAAACGCAAAAGGCAATATTTGAAATATCGTTTTAGGTCGTATGTGTGTTTCATCCGAGCCTAGAAGCTTTTAGTAGTTTCGCTCTTCCACAGCCGTTGTCGCGGATATAGAGATAACGGTTCCCTTCCAAAGACATAAGCAAATAATACGACCATATGTTGAATTTAAGTGGGGAAACATTTGTTATCCG
>VNWX01002718.1:0-11505 GCA_009869905.1 Ceratophysella communis | reverse complement strand
ATTGATTGTCCACCCGAATTTAAATAATAAACCTATTGCCGAATCTGTACTTTCGTAATCAGTATAAACCTGTCAGTAATCCGTTCGTATTGTTTCATGAATTCATCATCAAAATTAAAATTTGAACAATAAACCTGTTTTTAAACAATTTTATTGTTGCAACAAAAGTCCTTGATGTGTTTAGTTAGTTGCCATTATGGCCATGATCTCGCTCGACTTAATGTTCGAATTGAAACTGGTAAACTGTGAACCTATGTGTATCCGCAGAATTACGAATATCGAAACTTTATTATGATTAACCTAACCTGGGCCTGGGCCAGATTAAACAATGCTAATTCATACAGAGTGCAGCCTCAACACAACTGTCTAACTGAGCCTGATGCAAATTTTTCTGATTCTGAAAAATATATCAAACAGCTTTCAAAATGATAATATAAAAATAAATTTGGTCAAATCATCCTGAAAAACGTTTGTAAACACGAAAATTGTACGTTAATTGCAAATTGCATCGACGCCACTAAATTATCACCCTCATGCTCGCTTGCAGATGAGTTAAACCCCAAACGCGGGATTGAGTTTGGATTTCATTCGGTGAATCAATTTGCACGAGAATCAGAGATTCGGTATTTTGGGATAATACATTTCTCCGAATCGGTTTATTATATTTTTACACTTAATTAGTTACTACAATCTTCACGTGCATCGCGTCAGGCAAAACTGTGGAATGTCGGGCATTCCTGACCCTGACACGATAGCGGAGGTGCTGGAACACGAAGGTGAACCCGGAGACGATTTAGCACTCGCGGATCCCGAAAATCTGGAACTACCCGCACAAGAAATTCAGGAATTGCCAGAAATTAAATACGAGTGTACGTTGCAAATTTAATAGCTATAGGTAATTCCTTTTTATTCGAGCAGATTGCGTTAATATATGTCGTTAACTTTTGTCCTACAGATTTGGATCATACAGCAGACGTTCAGTAAGTGTGGAACCCCGTTTTGTAATACTATTTATTAGATATGGGTTAAATTTATAATTAGAAAAGCAGATGCCTGTTCTTCAAACTCGGTTTCAAGTTTTAAAATACTGGATACTATTTTATTCCAGGATTCATGCATGGGGAGATGACCTGGCCGAAGCCTTTGAGCAGTGTGCAATGGGAATGTACGCCTACATGACGGACATTGAGAGAGTGGACAATTTATGCTCAGAAGAAATTCGGGCTGAAGGTCATGACATGATCTCACTCTTGTTCTCATTCCTCGATGAATTTCTCTTCATTTTTAATGCCGAGCCGAATTTCATTGCCAGAGTAAGTTAAGTATTCAATATCGAGAAATGTACAGACGTCAAATATCATTTACATCGGTATCGGTACCTATTTATTATTTACTTTTGTCAGAAAGTCAAAATCACATCATTTGACAAAGAAAACTTCAAGATCAGTGCTATTGGATTTGGAGAAACCTTTGACCTGAGGAAACATCCACAGGGAACAGAAGTGAAAGCCATTACGTTTTCAAATATGCAGTTTCATGAGTCAGAGGGCTACGCTGAAGTTTTTGTAATTATCGACATTTAATGAACTGAGGAGCTTTAATAATAAATGTGATATGTATTTTTAACAATCAAATTAAAGCAAATAATATGATGATTATGATTTTCTTAAAACTTTTTTAGTCAGACAAAACATGTGATTACCGCGAAAAAAATAGATGCGTCCAAAATCCTAAATAACAGTGGCAGTTTGCCAAGTTCATAAGAAACCATTTCACAAGTCAACAAAGTGCGAAGTGCTCCGTTTGTTTACACAATGATTGATAATTACGGTCCAAGCTAGAGCGGCACTTGATAGGACATCATGGCCAACGGAATGTTCCCTGTGGCATTGGACGGTGTACCAAACGGTTCTTCGACAATCCAACGGCTAATCGCCATCGCCGGCTAACTCACCTAAGAAAATATGCTGAATTGAACGGCGGTTCGTCTAAGGAACCACGACAGACTGATCCTAGGAAGCAGCGAACGAGGAACAGCTTTATTATTATTATTATTATTATGGAGTTTATTGTCCCATAAATGATGGCCGAGGCCCTTACAGACATATGAACAGCTTTATTTTCCATCAACATGAAGACTCCGGTCGTGCGCCGCGCCGGTACATGTTGTTCCCATTCCCAATTCCCATATCACCGGACGACATCTTGAATATCCAGGAAATGCTACTGATGAGCTGGAAACGGTCGATGGACTACATGAGCTTAACGAGTTCATGTCAGAAATGTTGGTAGATTTCGTCGAGGAGGACTTAATTTAAATACAATTAAGTCTTAAATTCACTAATTATATAATTATTAACTAATATAAAATATTATAAACATTGAGCATCAGTTGCTTGCAACGTGCACCATGGTTTAAATTACGATTGATTGAGCCCCAGTCCAGTTGCTCGAAAAATCTCGTAGATTAGCATTAGCATGCATACTTTATTGTCCGATGCCGATTCAGAATCAGAATAGATTATGCTAGTTAGATTTTTGCGCGGAGCAACTAAAAGATTTTTAAAGCCGTCTGCAATATTTCTTTTAAATTATTTCAATTTTTTTTTAAAAATCGGAAGGTTAAAGGTTTTAGAATAAAAATGAATATTTGTCTACTTTCAGAATTATTAGAAAATGTCGAAAGAATTTACTGTTTGTGCTGCTACGGATAAAATTTTTAGACATAAGAACTTTCAGCGGCATTTCACTTCGGCTCTCACTTTTGAAACTGAACCAAATTCAGCCTCTCTCCTTGCTGCTGCTCATCATCATCTTCTCTAGTCACTAGTTTCGGCATTTGTTAATTTGATTGTTACTGTCACCTCGTCACCTGTCACCTGTCACTTCTATATCAGCGTAGAAGAACGAAACAGTTACAGGGGACAGTCGCATCAGTGGCTCAGGCTAAAGTGACCAGTTAGCTATCATTTCTTCAAAATGGCAGCTTCCGATGAAACTTCGTGGCTAAACGTAAGATATAAATAAAACGTTTATTTACCTTTGCTTTTACGTTAATTTCAATGTACGTGAGGAATTAAAATTAGGTAATTCACCTTGCCGTATGGTGATGGCGGCTATTGGTGTCACGGATTATATTTTGTGAACATTCGCAGCTTATGCTGTCAGCTGTCGGCGATGTCGGATCGCATTCGTCGCCAGTTTAAACTTACGACCAATCAACAATCCCTATATTTATAAATTTTTTAACAGGAGGATTTCAAGACGTCCAAGAGTGCCTTGACATTGTCTTTGAAGAATTTAAGTCCTGGAGAAGATCTTCCAGCTGGAACTATTTTGC
This sequence comes from Ceratophysella communis, assembly GCA_009869905.1. Lineage (NCBI taxonomy): Eukaryota > Metazoa > Arthropoda > Collembola > Poduromorpha > Hypogastruridae > Ceratophysella > Ceratophysella communis. The sequence continues at coordinate 8,165 of VNWX01002718.1, read as the reverse complement.
AGATCCAGAGTGTAGTTAATGTCTCGTTACCTCTGAAATCTCTAGTGGAATCTAAGATTGACTATGATGGGAAGCGTCACATGCTCAAGATCTGCCTCACCGATGGAAAGGAAACCATTTACGGCCTTCTTTATGATGCTCATCCGAAATTAAGGTGTCCATCAAAATTTCACTGTAATTGGTTATCCATGAAGTAAACTATAAAAAATACTGATTTTGTTTAAACTTTATTGTAGCAATAATACCGTTCCTGGAACCAAAATCAAAACTTTGAAAGCAATACCGATTGTTTCAAGAATTCTACGATTCACTCGTGGAAACGTTGAAGTACTGGGTGGTTATGTGCCAATACTGGTTGAAAACTGGAAGGTGCAGAAAGATCATGAGAAGCGGAGTTCATGGGGGAAAGCTCTGATGGGTTCTGGTGACGACGGAGCACCGAAGTGGAAGTCATTGGATGCAAGAGCTCCTGCGAGTGCTGGAATTGCAAATGCAAGGGAACTGCGGAGTGCAAAGGTTAGATATTTAATAATTACGAGTTGCATTTTGTTCAATCCGAAAGGTAATCAATATTTTGAAAATCCAGGCTATGGATATTTTGGAAGAAGCTAAGAATAAGGGCGATAACTCTCAAGGCAATGATGGTTCCAAAACTGAATTTGATGCACAGCGCAAGGAAGCTATCTCAGACCTCGTCAAGCAGCAACCAACCAAAAAGACTTTCGCCGTGGCCAAGCATGTTCCCCTCAGTGTATGCAATAAACTCCATATCATAACAGAAATTGCTCCATTTTTGTTTCCGTAGACTAATAAAAATAAATTCTGATCCTTACACAGACAAACGAGTCCTCCGTTCCCAAGAAAGAACCTCGCGAAGGTCCACGAGAATCGAAACCCCGAGGCAAAAAGTTTTCACGAGATGATCCAGATGATGAGAGATTAACAAGAGAAGAAAAGGAGTTAGCTTCAAAGTATCAGTTTCACGGTGGGAAACTTAGTCTTCAAGATCACTTGTCAAGCTTTTTTGGTAAACCGCAACAACCTCAAGCCCAAGACGATCCTGATGACGACATCGAGAAAGCCATTCAACTCTCGCTTCGAGATATGAACAAACTGAACGTCGGATCTGATGATTACTTGTCAGACAGAAATAATTCTCGCGGTGGTCGTGGTCGTGGAGATCGAGATGGTGGGCGAAGCGGTGGTCGTGGGGATCGAGATGGTGGACGAGGTTTCGGTGATCGTGGTCATCGCGATGGTGGACGCGTTGTTCGCGATGGCGGAACCGGTGGTCGTGGGGATCGAGATGGTGGACGTGGTTTCGGTGATCGCGATGGTGGACGGGTTATTCGCGATGGCGGAACCGGTGGTCGTGGCGATCGGGATGGCGGATTTAGAGGTCGTGGTCGGGGAAGCTTTGCGGACACTGATTCGAGAGACACTCGTTCGTCCTTTACTTCAAGCGGCCGTGACCAGTATCGGAATGAAAACTCCAGAGATCAATATTCCTCGGGCCAGCGAGATTACATTCATTCCCGAGACTCATCGTTTACCTCCGGTCGTGAAGGAAGTGATAATGCACGAGGTTCGTACGAAGACTCACGCGGGTATGGAAGAGGTGGCAGAGGACGTGGAAATGACCGCGCCCAAGGATCCTTTTCTAGAAGAGACGATTACTCGAATCCAAGTCACAACCGTCAAGAACAGGACAGCTACGGCCACGGACAAAACAACTACTCAAGAGATCAATATGGCGGCCAGACACCATACCGAGGAGGAAAAGTGTCATATTCGTCGAATTCTAACTCTCATGAAAATGGTCGTGGAAACTCATACCAGCAGAATTACAATCCTGTACCTCAACAACAACGGGCTCCGGAATACTACGCCGAAGAATGGCCTAGCGTCGGTGAACCTCCAGAATCTGCAAACTTCCAGTCTGCTCCAACCGAGTCTGCTGGTAGCTACGACTTTCGTTTGGGGCAGAATCTCGTGTTCAATCGATCAGATCGGCGTAAGCCGGATGATGTGAAGGATAATCGAAATTATGATGGAATATGGGAAGGAGACACTCGCGGTCGTGGAAGGAGTCGCGGGCGGGGCCCTTCTTCTCGTGGTCGGAGTTCATATCAACCCCAGTACAGCAATAATTATGGCGGTGGATATTAAGGTATCGTGTCGTAACCTAACCTGTGTTCTTATACCTAATCTAAACTTCCAATTCTGAAAAATAAATAGTGCATGTTCAGCATTCTCCCCGGTTTCATAATCTCATGTATTTCAAAACAATGTTGATTTTATAATAGGTACATTACATGCTTTGAATTCGAGATTTCTATTGGAACAGTATTGAAGGAATTACCAAGGGCAGGAAAAGCGAAGGAAACGGAAAGGCTGCGGCAGTATTGTTGTAGATATACGGCTTTGGAATGGCGCAGACCTTCCCCGGTTCACATTGACAAGTCTTGTAGCAATCCGGACTCTTAGCATCGGTCGCACAGACAGGATTCGGCTTACAAGCTGCATTTGTGACACAAGTGATGCTCACCTTATCCGGCTCATACTTCTCAATCTCCAGAAGTTTCTCGGACACGATGAAAGTAGGCCAGATTTCAAATTCACACTTGCGGATATGATCTTCGAAGAGCGTTGTGGATCCGGAAAGACGACACTCCCCCTTTTTCCCGGACGAATCCTTTTGCACAAACACAAACTCGTGCCACGCGATGACATTCTTCATTTTTCAGGAAATTGCATTTCTTGGCAGAGTGTCGAGCCAGTGCGCTGTATTCCCGGAAGTTTATCTCCTTCTGCTCAGTATGATTCGTGACATCGGAGTGCATGTTCAGATGAATTTTACATTCCTGTCCTGTCTCGATCCAGGGAAATTTCTTCCTAGCCTGCTCCAAGTAGCCTTGCATCACCTTCTTCAGATTAGGGAAATTACCCGGAGTGTCCGGCTTGCACACGAAGATTTTCTCCGTTTTCTCCCCAATTCCAGGATAAATTTCGCATTTCGTGTTCGGCACACAGTTGACCGGAGCCAAGAGTCCAGCTCGGTTGTCCTTCTTGGGATCGTCGATGAAGGCCGTGTCATAGTATTTGTTGCCACAGTCATAAGCTCCTTCCAGAATTCGACACTCTCCATCAACATGCGCAGCGCCAAGTCGACAGATACATTTCTTGACTAGTCGGCTACACCACAAGTACTTGCTCAAGAAGTCGCAAACATCATTTTTGTCTTTTGAACTGAATCCCAGCAAGGTTTCCACCGTCTCCGTTGTATTCGGATTGTTCAAGAAGTAGTCACGGACTTCAGCATCATGATCCGGGTCACAGGCTGCTTCATGACCTTGCCAGCCGCTTTTAATAGACTTCTTCTCGGCGGCAGTGAGTTCCCGAATCCAAGGTGGTACGAGAATTTCAGGAGGGGCTTGTCGCTTAATACGTGCCTGAGAAATGCTGACGCTGAACGTGTCCTTTTCCTGAATTTCGGGCTTTTGGTCAATAATTCCGTCGTCGTCAAAGCCGCCGAAACTATCGGATTGGATTCCATCAATAATTCCAAAGCAGTAGGCGAAAATAAGAGTGGCACAAAGTATCCAAGTATACGGTCGAAGGCGACGCTTAGATCCGATGAAGACCGCCATATTGACCTTTATTCTAAACTCACCTAATTTTAAGGTTTCGTGTGTTATTATTCGCTACAAGAACTTCGGCTTTAATGTCAGAATGAGCTCAGATAATTTGATTTAAAGCGAGATCCAAGATTTTGATTTAGGTATTTGTTAAGTTGATCAGGAAAGGTGCGTGCTTGACAGCGCTGGTTTCCATAGTAGTGTTTTACGAACGGTCGCCTTAAGGTCGTTCTACAATCAACAAGATTTAAACGATTATTATCAGACTTACCATGGCAAAATAATAGAATAGCATGAAGAAATTATGGCATGTTTCATCTGTCAATATGGCAAATGTCTTAAAATTGTAATGCATTTTGGCTAAGGGCTAAGGCGTATAGCAAAGCATCTTTGTCGGATGAGGATGAGATCTTCCTCTCTCATAAAAGAGCTTCCATTGTCATCTGAAATACTCAACCCGGCAAAAGCTGATCTTGAGCTGTAGACTGGAGAAAAAAAATCTCTGCTTTTCTAGGATCCAAGGCGGAGGGAAAAGTCCGGAATCGGTGCTATCGATTGAGAATTTGTCACTGTCAGCATTGCGGGTAACATCGGGGAATGTCAACGTCTTTCTCTTCATTCGATCCGAAGCCGAAGTTACTCTTGTTTAGAATTAATTAGACGTTGTTGAAAAAATTAGAGCATCTCGTGATTTTGCTAAGTCCTCAAGTGTCCATCCATATGCAACTCCATCCATTTACATTTATTATAGTTTTGCATGGGGTTTTTGGATTTATTTCTGGACAAACGGAAGATTTAGAATCGGGCAAAATTTCAACTTGTTTCAATGACGTTTGTGAGGAAAAGGCGAATTCCAGGTAGGTACTGATATTGGCACGTCATGGTCATGGGACAATTACTGTTACGGAACAATTGTGACACACCAAACTGTTTTTAAGTGGATTAATTATTTAATATTTCTTATTGTTAGATATTTTTTATACGACGTGAATCCAGGCGAAGGTTTCAATCTTCGCAGAGATATTTACATTCGAGTGGCACCCCTAATTCAACGGCTAAATCAACTCGATGCATCCAATAAGTGGATTTTGGTAATTTTTAAAATGCTTACTTAATTCGACGCGATTCGGATTTTAAAAACATTGATTAAATTATCTTTCAGGTTCTGCCTCCGTGGGGCAGGCTTCCACACTGGAGAAATCAGAAAGACTACTTTCCATGGAGCACATATTTCCAGATCGATGTAATCCGGGATTACATTCCAGTGCTGGAATTCGAGGAATATTTAGATGGTAATTAAATATATAAAAACATTACAATTTCGGCAAATTGAGCAATTTGATCACAACTCGTTTTTTTATCGCTTAGAATATGGCTTAGACAACAAGCTCGACATCGTCTTCCAACTGCAGCATTTTCAATTTGACCCTGAAGATCGTGTCTGGACTGAAAAGATCGAAGTAGGAGTTCGTTGTGATAGATGACTTCCCCTATGCCTGGTAATTTCATTATGTGACATGAATTTTTAAATCAACGAGCAGCATCGATTCAACGAGTTGTTGACCTTTTTTATTTAATTGCAGGAACGCGACGGGTCGTTATTTCTCACGAAAGCTCTGGAATCATAAAATAATTGCCCGAAATGCAACTTGCGTGGCACTCCGAGGTCAAGCCTCTACCCTTTCCACATTCTTGATTAACCTGCCGTACAAGTAATTTAATAATCTTCATAAATCTACAAGATATTTTCAATTTTAAATACGCAGATTGGTAATAGTGTGTCTCTTCATTATTCTTTTGCACAGAGCTGTGTTATTCGACCGAGCAGAAGTAATTCTATGGGACACTTACGGCGGCCCTGAATGGTGGAGAGCACGGAAGAGTCTTCAATTTTCTCAGGATCTCTTGAATCGAGCTGAATCTTATTTAATGAAAACAGTTCCATCCTTCCAACTTGCCAAAATACTTACTAATCCTCAATTTCTTGGAGTTCATTTACGAAGACAAGATTTCATTTTGGGAAGACGCAATGTCCCGTCCTTACAGGGTGCTGTGTTTCAATGGATTCAATTGGTCAAAAGACTGAAACTGGGATTCATTTTTCTAGCTTCGGATGCTTCCCCTGACGGTAATTCCCGAAAAACGAAAGTAATATTTTCGCTTCTAAGCAAATTTAATACGTTATTTTCAGATTTCCATGAGATCCGCAAAGACGTAGCATTTCTAAGCGATGATCAAGAACTTGGTATTCAGCTCCTCAGCTTCAGCATGCACCCAGACAGCCATGATCTGTTCGAAGGAGAAATTGCTGCCATTGATCAGATTATTTGTTCATGGGCCGCTTTCTTCATTGGAACACCCGACTCGACATTTACACTTCGAATATTTGAAGAACGAGAAATCGTGGGATTCGACTCTGATCTGACCTTCAACTACTTATGCCCTGACCCGAGTGAAGAAGAGGAAGTCACCGTGGAATGCAAGCAGCCTACGAAATGGAAAATTACGCGATAATAGCCGCTTTGTTGACTTGGAATGGCTTTAGGCAATAAATTGTAAATTGTTACTATTCTGTGGAAAATGTTCCATTTATTAAGCTGTTAATTAAATTGCCAAAATCAATAATACTATTGACCCGATCAGACGACCCAACCCCGTAATTGACCTTGCATCAGAACCCACCCAATTTTCCTTAGCATATTTCGGACAATGTTTACCCTTGTGACAAACGCATGTTTTCTTGCAACTGGCAGAATTAACACAGGAGACGCTTCGGGACACATTTGCTTCAGATATAAGAATTCCACGTAATTTGATCTCAAACCTTGGATTCCATTCACAGGTATTTTCAGGAACGAGCTGACATTTTCCGTTTTGATTTACAAAACCCTTGGCACACAAGCATAGCTTTTTCTTAGGATGACAGGCTTCGTTGTCGAAAGGATTACACATTTGGAAATAGTTTCGATGTACACTTTCGTAGTTTTCGATTGTGATTTCTTTCACTTTGACATGGTCCATGTTTCCGAAGTTATGAGCAATTTTGCATTTGTTTCCATGTTTGAGCCAATTGTCGTAGTTGATGGATTTCTCGACCGTGTCTTCAAGCAGAGATTCCAAGTACTGGAATGTGCTGCTTTTCTTCGGATTGCAGAATGAATACAGGGTCCTTGGTCGAAAATCCGCTTCCTCTTGCGCAAGTATTTCGCATTCCTTATTGTCCCAGCATCCTTTTTGATTGAAGCAATCTGAATTCGGTACACAGTTCAGTGGAAAATTCTGCACGAGTTGACGCTTGATGTCCGTGTCTTTAAAGATAGGGAGCCATCCAAATCCACAGCCTCGTCCACCCTCAACCATTAGGCAAGTTTTGGAAGCGGTGTCGAAGACACTGTGACGTCCACAGCCACAGTTTGCAGTCAATTTCTCACAGCGTTCATACCGGAGTCCATTGCAGACCTCCTCCGTCGATCGGTTGCCGCTAAGTATCGCATCGATCGTTGCATCCGGATCTGGGTACGTCCAGAAATATTTCCAGAATGCTCGATGCTTCGTGTAATTGCAATGCTGACCAATCTTCGCCCATCGCGTTGTCAGACTAGCGATCGCATCAGCAGGCAGCCGGGTAACGTTCGCCAATGATGGAGGCACACCGTTTCGTAATTCTACGTCCGTGGTCACTCGATATTCGCTCAGGTTCAGTGATAATGTTGGTGCCAAGGTCAAAGCTAGATCTTCCTTGTCCTCCATTTCCTCGATAATGTCCCAATTGTCAGTAACCCCTTCGTTCTTCTGGTCAGTATCAATGGTTTCCTCGACATTCTCACTGATGCTGGGTTTCATTACCTCTTCTGGCCCTGGTGGCGGTTCTTCGGGTTCAGGAGCACCGTCTATTTGACCTGTGTCAGGATCGACAACAACTTCAACCACTGGAGCTTCCGGTTCAGTTTCGCGGCCTTCTGGATCTTCATCCATTCCTTTTCCTTCGACCTCATTTTCGATACCTCGACCCTGCTGATTCGGACTAATTGCAGACCTACCAGTTCGTGGCGATGCAAAGAGTAACAATAAAATAAAAGCGACAGGGAAAATTTCGCCCATTGCGAATTCGTTTTCAAATTTCTCGAGTTACGGGCGTGTAATAAATGTTCAGTTATTTTGACCAGTTCATTTTTTTTTTCAAAGTTTAGTCCAAATTTTCGAAAGGCATATTGTTTACATACTAGAAATACAGTCCTGGGGCAACATTAATTCAGACTTGCATTAAATGCTTGGAATTTTTTATTGTAGGGTCATCAAGATGTGGTTACTAGCTGAAAGCCCGTCCTACGGACGGAGAAACAATAACCAAGCATAATACCGGTTTAACCGTTCTTGAACTCAATCTTCCTACTTTAAACCCATCCCCTCTTCTTTACACCATCACCCGTTCTTTAGCCCAGTCTCCCGTTCTTTACCCCATTGCCCGTTCTTTAGCCTAATCTCGCTCTCTTTACCCTCAATCTCTCTTTCTTTACCCCATTACCC
>VNWX01002717.1:0-11507 GCA_009869905.1 Ceratophysella communis | reverse complement strand
TCAAGCTATTCAAGTAAGCGCACGATTTTAATGCTTAATTTAAGGAAGAAATTTTGAATGAAAATGTAAAATCTTTATGGAAGAATTGAAACGTAGCCGAAATGATACAAATTACAACCGCAATCTGTCGTTTTTTAATTTTTAACACTTTCACTATTTTTAAAGTATTCGAAATTGAAATAACCACCTACGTTTAGCAGCAAAATTGTTGCATTGCTTTGCTATTGAGTATAACTTATTTTTGATAACGTTTTTCTGGGCGAACGTATCACCTATTTAATTGAATTTAAATGAATTTCAGACAATTTTTCGCCGACTAAATTTTTATTTTAAACCTGAAGTTGTTTGCTTGAATTCAGAAATCAGCTGAATTTTTGACAAAAATCGTATTTGCCAGCTGAACGCTACCTACATAATTTGAAACAATTTTTGCAACAGATCAAATAATTGGCATGAAATTCAAGAGAAATCAGCCATCAGCCTAGCCGGTGGGTTTCCTCGCAAAAAAGGTGATTCATTCATACTGCTGTCTTGATCTTGAAGTAAAGTCGGCTGAGCCGAAGACAGGAAGATGATTATCAATGGGATGAACTACTACTCCAACACCCTGCCGTAAGTATTAAAATTCTTATCTTGTTGGCCCAGTATTTCAAGCGTTTAGTTCTACTGTTTCGTTTACACGGCTTCTTGGGTAGGGAGGGATTCTTCATGTTGAATTAGGTTTAGAAACTCCGTAGACGGCTTATATTCTTGCAAGACTGAAACTAATTGTGTGGATAATTATTTTACAATTATGCAAATTTTCTTTAAGCATTAAACGGTGCTTTGTTTAAGCTTGCATTGTTCGAGTTGCTTCCTTGGTAGGTACTGTTGCAGTGCATACTTAAACTGAATAAATTTAAGACTTGAGAATCAAGTTTTACCTGACTAATTGCGAGTATTATTTGTTAAGATTAGCAACGTCTAGGTATTTCACTGCATGATGCGCTTGGGTAGCCAAAGTAAGTGTAAATCACACTTCATGTAACAATACATATTGCCAGACAATCTAATCTACACATTTTCTACTCATTTTAAATTACCGAGCTTGAAAACGTTAGTTACAGGTTGAGGCATAGCATAGCATTTTCGAGAGTTTAAACTGCTCTTATCGATTTGTTCGATTGGCATTTAATCGCCGGCCTCAACTACCGAGTCAGTGTAAAAGTAAAACGGCGAAAGTGTCAAACCTTAAATTGATTCGCGTTATATAAAGTATGCATCGTGATTTGAGGACGCTTGACTCTAGACAGGAGACACAATACAAGAATTTACATGATATCATAATTAAAAGCGATATCAAAATTTCAATTTGAATTATCATTATGATTTCATCGGTGCTCAAAAGGTAGACTTGAAAAATACATTAGATGATGCATATTAAAACTAGCATGTGAATTTATCGACCCAGCAGGAATCCAATTGACCGAGCAAGTAAATTCGAAATGCCTTTTTTTGATTTCGTTGAACTGAAATTCCTTTCAGCATATTTGAAATTAAAATATTAATAAAATTTATGATTTCCGTGCTGTAAAATAATATATTGAGGCTTTCTCCGAGTAAATTTGACGCCAAATAATAAATTTAAGCCTGAAAATAAAGTTTCCAGGATCGAACAGATAGGGATGGAGATAGGCCCAACGCGATAGGAAAAGTAGGTAACACTGAATTTTTCATAGCCGAGCAAAATGACTATTTAGGCATGGACGGGTAAAAATCATTAGACAAGCTGTAGTCGTGTGTGCTTCAAATAGTGTTGCAAAAATTATATGAGAAAACCGCATTATGATAGCGGGATAGGACGCGATAGCGTGAACGTGTAGTCCTGCCCAATCACAAGGCAAATGCCAAACCTAGAAAAATTAAAGTTTCACCGGGTTTTACCCATGTCGTAGTCCGGATCATTGGTTCATATCAAATCCACCGCAGCAGGTGGTTTACTTTATCTTCGATTTTTCGTAATTGATTGGCAGCTGTCGTCTGACCTCCTTTGGAAAAAGGGAAATTCAGTAAATTTGCGTTTTCCTTTGGGTTCAGTATTAGTGCATTTTAGTATAGCAATCATAACATATCATAAGCCATTTTGTAACTTTAAAATACGCTTCCCGAAGATTGGTTTTGTACGTCCGGAGATTGATGGATTCAGAGGACATAATGCCGTGTTCAAAGTTGACCATAACCATGATGCATGATCCTTGTCAACCGATGCGAGTCAGGTCAATACCACAATACGGTATCAGCGTTTCATACAATGAATGAACCCGCAATATTTTGGCCACAACAAAAGGATACCTGTTTTTATGAAACTAACGCAAGACTTAAGATTAGTAGTAAGTTATTTTCAAACGTGTGACTCTGACTCGGTACCGTGAAAATACTTGAAGTTAAGCAGTTCAATTAAGTATGACGCATATCGAGACTTGAGATGCGTAATGCTGTGACCAGCTGCTTCTATTTTCACGGTTATTTAACTTTTTGGCCAAGCCAACGCCTAAACGCTACAATGGAGCCACTACGACAAAGAGATATACCTCTGAAGTGCAGTCAGAAGCGTATACCGCCAGCACACACGCAGTACTCATACTTTGATACATAGATTCACTACTATAGTACTTGAATCCGACTGCTACTTCAATTGTCATGACAAAATCATTAAAACCAAGCAGTATGTACGTACGTGAAACTAGCCAAAGCCAGGAAACTATTTCCAGAATCCAAAGTCAGAGTTGACAGTCGGATTCTGAGCCTGTCGTCGAGTGGTCGGTGATCGGTGGCGTCCTTCTGTTTCATTGTGTTTATAACGCTTACAATGGAGCCACTACGACAAAGAGATATACCTGAAGTGCAGTCAGAAGCGTATACCGCCAACACACACGCAGTACTTGTACTCCGATAGATTCACTATAGTACTTGAATCCGACTGCTACTTCAATTGTCATGACAAAATCATTAAAACCAAGCACAGTATGTACGTACGTGAAACTAGCCAAAGCCAGGAAACTATTTCCAGAATCCAAAGTCAGAGTTGACAGTCGGATTTTGAGCCTGTCGTCGAGTGGTCGGTGATCGGTGGCGTCCTTCTGTTTCATTGTGTTTTAGCTTATCTGCTTCAGACCTCAGTACTTCAGCGTTAGGTAACTTGAGGATCAATTATCAGGGAAAATCGCGAATTACTCAATTACAAAATAATATATTTTTCTGCTTTTGATTTTTATAGAACCATGAGTGGCCCAGTCGACCCGGTTTTCAAACAACAAATCCCAAAAGGATCCACATGCTTCTTAATTTGGAGAATTGAGGTTAGTTCGCATTCGCATTCCACATTTTAATGTCAATTTATAGGGAAAATGCAGCTCAGAGCTCAACCCACAAATTAGACCTAGCTTTTGTCATGTTCTGGGGTATTCCTTTCACATACTCAGTCCGTGCCTTTATAACAGGACGCTTGTTTACAATAGCCAAGGAAATTACAGGAAATTACATTCTGCAGTATAGGGAAAAATCTCACGATTTTTGGTTTGAAATAGTTTTCAGTCGGCAAACTGTATCTGTCTCCTGGCTTTATTATTTGGAGCATTGTTGACTGCAAGCTAGCGAAATAACCTGACGGCATGATTAATACATAAATAGAATAGTTCATGGGAAGTGAAAACGTGTTAATTTGATCTAATTCAGGTCAAAGGCAATTGAAACATAGAAAATATGGAGTAATTCTGTTTCGACATTATGATTCAGAAACATTTGTCTACGCGGAATATTAATGCCGCATAATGTTACAAAATATATATTTCATAATATCAGCCTTAGCCCTGTTCCAGATTTCGGAATTAATAATATGTATCATCATCCATATCAATACAGTTTAAATGACACCGTGTAGTCGTACCTATTTGCCTTCAGTAAGTGATATTTAATAGCATCTGTAATTTGAATGCATTCGTTCAAATATAAATATTAAAATTACTCTGATGCGTATAACCCAGGATTTCAAAATTCAAAAATTAGCAAAGCCATCACACTGCACGCATTGCGTAAAAGAGTCAGATGTATATTAAAATCAACCTTGAAATATTTCTGACTTTAACTATTCTGATGCAACAAGCGTAGATTTTATAGACAAAACCTGGCTGGCATCGTTAACTTAATTGCAAATGTCGTTTGCAGCTGACGTCAAATTTTATCTGAAGCTAGCTGAACATAAGTAGGTACACTGCCAGTTTATTTCAGTTATGAAATCGAATTTGGAATGACCCACTGGAGAATTAAGGCTGGATAACAGCAACTTCACAAGTTACATTACAGATCTACTTGAGTTCCAGTTTCAACGTAGCTAGAATAATAAAACAATTGAAAATGAGCTCGAACCAAATCTGTCGATATTTTTCGTGGAAATGACTGGCCTGACGCGCGTCNCAGTTTCAACGTAGCTAGAATAATAAAACAATTGAAAATGAGCTCGAACCAAATCTGTCGATATTTTTCGTGGAAATGACTGGCCTGACGCGCGTCAAGTACAAGGATAGTGAATTTTGGTCATCAGCTTAGCCAGTAGCATACTTGATCATATGAAAATTTCTTGTAATAAGCTATGCTGCAATCTGGTCAAATATCGGCTAAACAAATTTTGCCCGCTGGCCTGCGGCCCACAAACTCACCACTGCGAGAAACAACTCTGATAAGATTAAAATTACATGCCGAAAAATCGAAATAAAACCGAGAGACTCGATTACATGGCCCCTGATGAGACAAACCATATGCCGCTAGTATTTATGCTTCGAAGAACTCTTTGGTACGCATACAAAAATATGGCGAAATGACGGAATAATTAGGACAAAAAAAAAATAAAAAAAATTTAACACACGCCAACAAATTTCAGACGAAAGGCAGACATGATGTGACCTGGATGCATAGTCGCGGACAAGTTCCATATGTTGCGTCTCGTCCTTAATAAATTTTATTAAATAAACATGACGCAATGTGCTAATCTTCTAAATCCTAGCTCTGATATTGTTGCAGAAACTGCAATTGGTGCCCCTGCCCCGGGATCAATATGGAAACTTCTACAATGGAGATGCATACATTATCTACAGTGCGGCGGAGTATGGACAACCGGGTGGACTTAATCTCAAAGTAGGTTTCAAGTTTTATTGTATTTCCCACTGGCCAATCTATCTATTTGTTCATAGCTGGAATTAAGCCTTGAAACCTTGATTAATTTTGGGTTTATGCTCATATCACGATTTCGCATGTGATTGCCAGTAAAACAGTTGCATCAGTGGCACAGTCCCACATTAGCACAGAAAGGCACATTCGATTCGCTAAACGAGTCTGTTCAAGTGCGTCAAAAATGCTAATTGCTCAGTTTTCACTGATAATGATAATCAGGAGTTTGAAGCGAAACAATGGAACACGAATTGTATTTTAATTAAATTAACCTTGAACTCTTTTGGGGTTTGGGCTAAATGAAGCTTGAAGCTTAGAAAGCAACATAAAACATCGGTTTTCCTGCGGTGGAGTATAGGGCATAGGATCAAAGAGTCGAAAATCGAAACTTAAACATACTAAGGCTGATTTTGCTTCCGAAGAAATTAATGGGTGGGTATTGATCGGGTTTATCTTTATCGTGATAAATAAAATGATATGAATTTTTGGCGTTTTCCCTTTCCTTGTTATTACAGCCTTAATATGTATTCTATAGCACTTCTAAGCTATCGAGAATATCAGGGACCAAATTTGCGCTGGCTTCTCTTCGCGAATCTCCAATTTGCTGATTTATGCCGAAAATACCAGAAAATGCACCAAATTATGCTTACATCTTAAACTAATGCATTTATTGACCTACAAATTTCCAGGTGAAGGAATCCAAGTCATTAGAACAGCATATTCACTTCTGGCTGGGTCAAAATGTTTCCAATGATGAGGCTGGGGTTGCAGCATATAAAACGGTTGAATTAGGTTCGTATAAATTTCTCTTTACGCATTGCAGACCTACTGTTGTTTAACGAATGTTCTTATAATGCCTGTGACTGATTTTATATTAAATTGCGTTTGGAAATAGATGACTTCCTGGGTGGAGCTCCAATTCAACATCGTGAAGCAGAAGGGGCTGAGTCACAGCGGTTCCGCTCTTACTTTCCCAATGGATACAGGTGAGGGTTTTAGTTCGAAGTTCAATTCAGGTTATTTGTTTGTCTTTTGGAAATAGATGACTTCCTGGGTGGAGCTCCAATTCAACATCGTGAAGCAGAAGGGGCTGAGTCACAGCGGTTCCGCTCTTACTTTCCCAATGGATATAGGTGAGGGTTTTAGTTCGAAGTTCAATTCAGGTGAATGTCGCGTGTTAGTGTCGTGGAGGGTTCGTCGGAAGTGGTAGGAAGTACTTTAGCAGGAAGCAAAGCAATTCTGTTACCCACGCACAACAAACAAATATGCGAATACGAACAAACTGGAACCTAAACATCCGGATTTTGAATTAAAATTAAATTTAAATGTGGCTTGCGGTTGAGGTTGAGTCAACACTTTTGTGGCGTTTCCTGTTATTATAACTAGAATTTTTTGGAATAATGTGGTAACATCCAGTAAGAATAAGAAGCTGTTTTAGCATGCGTGACGTAAAATATACTAGAAATGGATGCCGCCGGTGAGGAGTTGCTCAGAATACGGTTACCTTAACGAATATCTATGCCACAGGTTGTTGCAAGGTGGAGTGGACTCTGGATTCAACCACGTGACCAATACGTTCTCACCACGCCTGTATTCGATCAAGGGCAAGATTCGACCAGTGGTTTCCCAGTCACCTTAAAGTGTCATGGTCTGCCATGAACAGTGGAGATGCGTTTATTCTGCAAATGCAGGAGGCCATCTTTATTTGGGAAGGTGCTACGGCTAACAACATGGAGAAGCTTCAAGCAGCGAAGGTAAAAAGCATTTTCAGAATTGCGGTTTAAGCTTTGATTGATTTGGATTTAATGAAAACTTTCTTCGAAGGTTTCGCAAGAATTCAAGGCTGAAACCGGTGGAAAGGCACCCATTGTGTTCGTTGAAGATGGCAAAGAGGACACTCTGTCTGACGCCGAGAAGAAGTTATTCGAGAGTCAACTTCCTCTAAAGGATAAGAAGAAGCTGCTGCGCAATGTTCAAGACTTCTCGGATGATCAAGTCGAGAAACGGGTGACCCAGGATATTAAGCTTTACCGGTGCTCTGACGATGACGGCACACTACGGGTAACCGAAGTCAAAACTGGACCATTGTTTCAAAGTGACCTCAATTCCGGGGTAAGTTTTCCTAACCGAGAAATTTTAATTGACTCTTCATAGGCGTATTTTGAACATAAATTTACTCGTTCTAGGACTCTTTCATCATCGACAACGGAACCCACGGAGTCTGGGCTTGGATTGGAAAGAAGGCTAGTTCAAAGGAGCGCATTGAAGCCATGCGAAATGCCCAAGGATTCATTCGGAAGAAGGGTTACGCGGAAAATACACCTGTCACCCGAGTCATCGACGGTGGAGAGCCGGAAGAATTCCGCTCTCTATTTTCCAACTGGAAGGTCAAGAATGAAACAACCGGATTCGGGAGACCCCTTTCGACCGGGCCTGGCCGTGGTATTGCCCAGACTGTTCAAACAAGTTTCGATGCCTCGGATCTTCATGAGAAGCCACAACTTGCCGCCAAAATGCAGATGTTGGACGATGGGTCAGGCGTCAAGGAAGTTTACAAGGTTCACAACTTCTGAATTAGTCAGAGTCGACAAGCAATTTCATGGGACGTTCTTTGAACATGATTGCTACGTTATCAAGTACACCAGCGTGGGAACCACGGAGCATATTCTTGTCTATTTCTGGCTGGTAAGGGGTGAATTGTGCAAAATATGTTAACGATTTCCATAAATATATTTAATTCATTCATACAAACTTATCTTCAGGGTTTGAAAACAACCAACGAAGACCGTGGAGCCGCCGCTCTTCACGCCGTGGCCCTCGATGACGCTGTCCAAGGACGAGCCATGCAGATTCGAGTCGTTCAAGGAAAAGAACCCCCACACTTTATTGCAATGTTCGGCGGGGAAATGACCGTGTACTTGGGAGATGCTGATGACTCCAGCTTTCAGCCCGTCAAGCCCTACCTCCTCCAAGTTCGAGGTAGTTCACCAAAAGAAAGTCGGGCTATTCAAGTCGATATGCGCGCCGCTTCCCTCAACTCGAACGATGTTTTCGTCCTGGTCGGCGAAACGCAGACCTTCCTCTGGTGCGGAAAAGGGTGCACAGGCGACGAGCGAGAATCCGCGAAAAGAATTGCGGCCAAGGAACGCATCGATTGTGTCACGATCTCGGAGGGACAGGAGAAGGAGGACTTCTGGAGTGCCATTGGTGGAAAGGAAGAATATGCTTCGGACAAGCGTCTCGCCGCCGAAGACAAAAGTTCACCGCCACGTCTCTTCCAGTGCTCGAATGCAACCGGAAATCTTAAAGGTAGGGTGGTGAATTAGCGCTATTTTCGCCGATTAACATTCGGTAACGATTTTAAATTCCGTATAATTCTGCTTCACAGCCGAAGAAATAATTAACTTCACACAGTCAGACCTGATTGAAGAGGACGTGATGCTCCTGGACGTGGGTCACACGATCTTCTTATGGTACGGAAACCAGTCCAACAAGACCGAGCAGAGCGGAACCATTGAACTCTCTCAAAATTACCTGAAAACGGATCCCGCCGGAAGGGATATTGACACCCCGATTTTAATCGTCAAGCAAGGACATGAACCCCCAACCTTCACTGGATTTTTCGGAGTTTGGGACCGGACACTTTGGAATGTAAATATTGCATCTATTTGCATATTATCTTGAATTTTTCTCAAATTAACCCTTGCGTCTTTTCGATTATTACAGAACAGCAAAACTTTCGCTGAAATGAAAGCTGAGATGCAAGCAGAACAGCCAAAACTCGTCATGGCTGATCTGGAGAATCGAAATGGTGTTAGCTTCGACTCCTGCAAGAAGTATACCTTTGATATCTTGATGAAGGGATATTGACACGCCGATTTTAATCGTCAAGCAAGGACATGAGCCCCCAACCTTCACTGGATTTTTCGGAGTTTGGGATCGAACACTTTGGAATGTAAATATTCGAGATATTTGCACAATTATCAAAACTTTCTAAAATTAATCCTTTTACGTAATTTCGATTAATACAGAACAGCAAAACTTTCGCTGAAATGAAAGCCGAGATGCAAGCAGAACAGCCAAAACTTGTCATGGCTGATCTGGAGAATCGAAATGGTGTTAGCTTCGACTCCTGCAAGAAGTACACTTTTGATATCTTGAGTGAGAAGGACCCAGCGAAGTTACCCAATGATGTTGACCCTGCACAAAAAGAGGTAGAGCTTGCAAATCCGAACGGTTGCGAGGATCATTAAAATACCAGAGTTTAAATGGAATCCAACTCCAACACTAATTTGATATAACACTTCCTTTTCAGATGTACTTGTCAGAAACTGATTTCCAGAAACTTTTCAAAATGGACCATAAAGCTTTCTCTTCCCTTCCTGCATGGAAGAAAACACAATTGAAGAAAGCTAATGGCATTTTCTAAGCCACTAACTTCATCGAACCGTCAGTAATTCAGTATTTAAGCTTATCATTGGCCAACGGATGCTACGTAATTCAAATGAAACGACTATTTAAATCTATGACAAACTGTAGTACAGAGCGATTTGACTAAATATAAATATTAAAACCGCTTCAAAATACAAATACAAATCAAATTCAATAAATGTTCCTTCGTAAGAAATTCCTCCTTTCCTTCTGCCGTAATTATATTTTAACCTTAAACTTTTAGTTGCCTTGTTACATCTCCAAATATATTTTATTCAATCTATTAAACGTGTCAATGTATTGTGATTTTGATCGTATTAAAATTATATTGTATTTTAACCTTAAACTTTTAGTTGCCTTGTTACATCTCCAAATATATTTTATTCAATCTATTAAACGTGTCAATGTATTGTGATTTTGATCGTATTAAAATTAAATTGTAAACCATTACCTAACTATACAAATATTTATAGTGCCAGATGCTTGAATGGTGGTATTAGAGTATTAGAGTCACATGTCGCATTCCATTGAGCGATTACTGAAGTTAACGAACGCAAAGCGGGATCGCGTAAACGCAAAACATTGCAAAGCATGAGCCAATATTCAACAAAGACAAGTTCACGTGTTAAAGAGCCGAGGCCCACAATTAAAATATTTTTTAATGATCAATTGATTCAACACATTCGCACATAAAACTGATTATTAATTGAACGTCCAGTTCAGGTATGTAACATTTAAAAGTAAGTACTCGTATTAGCGTGTCGTTTTTTACTTCCTCACCCGTCTCAATTATCAGGTGCCATGTGCTTGAATAAACTACAAAACTACACAAACCAAATTCTTAAAATTTAAGATAACTAGAACTAAAAAATTATTTTACAAGTAGGAAAACAAGCACCCGTTGCAGTTTGACTCAATCAATTGAAACTAAAAACTTGATAAATGTATTCTTTACTCATTGCAAATTAAAATCATTAGTGTCAGCATTATAATTGACATTTTCTGATGGTACGTATATTTTCACATATTTAAAAACACCAGTTAAGAATTAAACCATTTTGTTTGGATTTGGATTAGGTTACGACGATTAGTTTACATTTTTTCTTAGGTAATAGCTGTAATTAACTAGCACTTGCGTCCCGTACAAAATTACTTTTCACACTTTCGTAAGAATTTCACACCTAAAACAATAAGATTAGGTATTGAAAGCTAAAATAGTGTCAGAGAGTCGGGAATACTTTAAGATCTGTTTTTGACTATTAATCGAACTTTGCGTAGTTCCGTACTTCCTCACTTCGTGAATTTGAATAAGAGATTTACAACGTCAACTTCCGGAACTCTTAGCAGTGCAAAAGTAGAATCTCAAATGGGGATTGGAGAGCCGCCAGTGCCAGAGTGACGTCAGAAGATATTCAAAATTCTCATCTCCAATGGGATTCATTTAAAAACAACACTGTACCTTATCCGATATTCGATGTAGCATAAATAACACGACAAGGGACAGGACAGGACTATGTTTTCAAATGCTTCCTATATGATGGTAGAGCGAATTCTTCCACTTCCGTATCACTATTTTCGTTATCACTCTCGTCCATTCGCAGTTTTTCAAACCCAGCACTTGGCGGAAAGAATTCAGAAAAGCTCTTACTTTCTTTCCGTTTGTTGCAGCACCCTGGAAAATAGTAAGAGTGTTATTTTATTAGGATAATGCTCCAGCTTTTTCACATATTTATTATTTAATATTTGAATAGCCTACCTCTTGCACGAAGTCTTAGAATTGCACCCACTGCAACTAAAATCAGTATTGGAATGGTAAGGAAGGCCATGATAATCACGGAATCCTTGAAGGATTTGTCTTCGCTGGTTAGTCCGCT
>VNWX01002716.1:0-11508 GCA_009869905.1 Ceratophysella communis | reverse complement strand
TATACCAAATTGAAGCTTGACTCATTGCGGATCTCATCGTGCAAAAATATTTCAGAATCGCTTGCAAGCGACCGCTGCACAGCGCAAATAAAAGAAAAAACTTGATTTCAGCCTCCTAAGACCTCTAACGTCAATAAAGAACATCTTAAACACATGGTAAATAACAAAACTATGGTGCATGACATCCCACGGTATATTTTGGTCAATTTTCATACCGTAGCGTATGCTCAATTGACAAATCAATACAGAAATGTGAAGTTCCGGCTGTTAGCGCACGGCCGGAAGCAGCCCGCACCAGGCTTTTTTGCTCTTCCGCGGCGCGTAGGACGAGGTGGAAAAATCGGCCGCTTTGCCTCTCATGCGCTGTGCAGCAGCCGCTAGCAAGCGATTCCAAAATATTAATGAACCATGAGATTCGCAATGAACCAAGCTTCAATTTGGTATATAGCATGACCCTGTGCGACCTTGGGGTATATGAAATACCAAGGAGGTCAAGTGATATGTGGGACCCTGTAATAATAGCAAACAATGACAATGTACAATCTTCCAGTTTAGATCCTAAACTTTAGGATCGATAAATGATGCAAATCCCTTTTCGTGGCGCGTTTGGCGGATATGTATTTAAGCGGACCCATGCTGATGCTAGGCCCGTCCGTGTTTCTAGGAAAACTGGTCACAGGATACTCCGTTCCGCGTTGTGCCAGCTGGATTTGATCTTATCTTTACTTTTAGAATTCTGCCTACAACTTAATTTACGTTTTATTATACAATTGGCATTTACAGAAATGAAGGGAGCTTTTACTACAAAGCACTGACTGCGGGTGCTGCCACTTCGGCACTTCGCCTTCATCAACGTCTGCCCCGTATTTCGTTCACATGGGCATTCTTCACGGAGCTCGTCAGAGAGGACTCCTGTCACTACCTCCTCTACTCACTGATCTTTCTGTACTGTGCTCCTATGACAAGTAATGACTCTAAAATAGTCCAAGTAAATTAATTAACAAATTAATCCTGATCCTGACTCAAGTTCACGATTGACTTTTAATTTGGAATTACAGTGGCTCTAGTACCTATTCTTCTCTTCGCTATGCTCCATTTTGCCAGCTTCTCACTGACACTCTTGGATGTAAGTACTTACAAAAATACAATTATCAGCCCTTTTACAGCTTAGGAAGGTTTAGTAAATGTAATTGCTTTAGGTATGCTAGTAAGCATCATATTGAGGTTTTTGGTGAATTTCAGGCTCTGGGACGTAACAGTGCGTGGATTGGACGAGTTCTTATTTCCGTGATTGAGTTTCAGACTATGAATATTCTCAAGTTTGCGGCTGGAGCGGAAATCCTTGTCTTTGTCTTTACTATCGTCTACACCTGCATGTGAGTTCGTTATTGACGGGGCTGACTGTTTCATTAGCTGATGAGTGTTTTTAAAGACTTTTAGTCATTGCAAAAATGCGATGTATGATATATGACCAAAATTCCGTATTGCTGACCTGCCAGTTTCTTAAATCCAAAATATAGTATAATTAAAAACAGGTGACGTTTCTTTGGCTAAGCGCATTAGCTCATACAGTACAGGCTTTTTTGCAGATGCTTGATATTCATACTCACGCATGCATGCATCATGGGAATAAAGAACAATAGCTCTCGATACATGACTGACATTTTTATGATAATGTGCCCATGAGAATTGGCCATGATTCCGGATTCCCAACCCAACACAAACACTGTATGTACTAGCAGTGGAGGCAAAGCGGAATAAAGAGGCAGAAAATGAGTCAGGAGTGTTCCACCATGTTCTGCAGCTTACCTGGAAACTCAGAAAGTATTGATTTTGTCGATTAAAATGAATAGATGTGAAAGGCGGAGGCGAGCCGTTATATTTCCTAGCTTAGCTCATATTAATATTTGAATTATTGATGGTCTCTTCAACTCATTACTGTTTACGTTGTGACCAACTTCAGCGTATCAATAATTGTGTCATGAAATTAGGTTATTTGTTCCGGTTTCGCACAATGGAATATTTAACATTACTTAGCGGATGAGTTTTGCAGGACTTCTTTGATGTTGGCCATTTTAGCCTTAAATTATCATGTTTTGCTCCTAAAACTTACATAGGTATGTTTGTTTTTTGCAGTGGTCGAGCCTCGCTGTTGACCCCGTTCATGTACTACCGCTTCTTGACCTTTCGTTATGCATCTCGTCGAAATCGCTACACTCGTGACATGTTTCGTGAACTTCGAATCTTCTTCGACCGTCTGGCTGCCCATCCCAAAGCTCCACCGACTATTGGAAACATCATTCGCAAGGCTATTGCTTTGATCAGTCGCTTCGCTCCTCCAGAACAAGTGGTCCAACAACCAGCCAACTAAAGAAGCCTCACCCCACGAACTACACATTAGTCAATCAAAAAACAACTGAAGAAAATGAACTATAGTTAAGGTTATGTTTAAGTTTAAGAAGAAGCAATTCTAATTGTGAGCTTCAAGTATCCAGTAAATAGATAGTATGTAAGTCAGCGAACCTGTTACACATAGTTTGTACTTCCAAAAATACCTTTGCTATACAAAACTACAATCAAGCTAAGAAAAAATCTTCTACCGTAGAATTAGGTAACCTAACTAGGACGTAGATATTAGAATTTAGAGTTCTAAAGTTAAATGTAAAATATGATATACTGCATGTCTCCTTGTATTTTTTCTATCTACAAAAAACGTACTATCCAATATCCAAATATTTGAAATATTTCCACAATTAAAAGCTGTAAGTTTCTTAAGTTAAATTTTTGAATTTAATTTTTGTATCATAATGCATGCACTGCAACTGCACGTGTCAGCTTAGCAGTAGTTAGACAGAGCTCATAACCCATTTCTATTTGCATGCTGTCAATTTTTCGTTATTGCTACTTGAAGAGACTGCCCGTCACCCGTCATTTTAAAATGGTTGTCTCTCCCAATTATGTTTTGTAATTTTGCATAGTTAGATCGAACTGTCATGTCCGCATAGCGTGGCCCAAATACAGAATACCTACTTTCCAATCTATGCTACAGTATATGTGTGGGTGTCAGGATTCTAATTTATGTAAGTAGTTGTGATGACCATTTGAACTTTCTTTTCACTTCACCTTTACGTAAAACACTTATCTAATTTCCTGGAAACTCAGCCCAGCAATATTCGCATGCATATAGCTCACCTCACGCTTAAATATTGACCAATGCAGCTTGTATTTAAATCCTGGCATTGTAGGTTGTGTCATATTCCTCGAAAATAATGAAAAACCCAGGGAATGGCATTGTAAACTGTGAGCCGCATGGATGTGTCAAATTATGTCAACATTCCAAACCCGCACTGGTGCAAATGCAATAACTAATTAGAATTAATTACACAAATTCCAGTTTATAATAATGAATCATTATAAAATTGAAAAAAAAAATGTCCTACTACTGCTACAGATAATGAATCCTGATAATAATACCTGTGAACATATGACATATCCTACTAGACATAAAACTAAAATTAGTATAACCGTGTGTTATGCATTGCACCTAACCAAATCAGCATGTGTTTCCCATACTGTAAATTAAGTACTCGTTTAAGATTCAATTAGTGGCTGTGAATCCTAGTGGGAACAATCTACTTTACCTAACAGTTGGCAGTACTAGATACACTGGTATTTATCGAATCTATTATTTACTGGCTATATGCGTCAACTACCAGTTGTAGATCGCCTGCTGGTCTCATGGTTAATTCGAGTTTAAAATTCTGTAACAGATGTTTCAATTCCAACTACTGCTTGACTTTAAGGTTATGAATTCTTCATGAAATTGACTGCAATTAGCGTTTAAACAAGCCTTAACCAGAGGTAAACTCGAGTTATTAATCTGAATGCAGTATGCGATCTATTGGTCGTTGGCCGCCTCGCACTCGATGTCAACTCTTCTATCGACTAATAAATGTTTTCTCTGAGATATCCACAAAACTTGGCTAATTATTTCTGTTCTAGATTTGTGCGCGTATAAAGCTAGTTAATCCTAAAGATAAAATACGAGACTCCAGAGGTCATAAGAGTTAAATATAGGAAATAAAAAAATCCGCAACTCTTTTATTCCAAGTTTTTCAACATTTTTAGTAAAACAAAGACCTCTACAGAAGATGTTAATTCTGAAGGGTGCGTAGCTTAGTAGACTCCCACAGCTGGTCCATCAGAGAGACCTTGTAACTCTGCTGGGATGAGTCCAAGGGAGCTCGTGACGGCAACATCTTTATCCCTAGGTGAGTCTTCCTTGGGCTCAACGACGCCCACGTGATCAGGCAACGGCTTCTTAGGTCCCATCTTGCCGTTAGGATCCCAGGGCAACATGATCTTAACTTTGATTCCAAGTACTCCTTGTCTGAAGAATTCAAATAAAGCAAATCGGGCAATTAGTACGTGATTGAGCATGGTTCAAAGTCATGAAAGCCGAAAATACTGGATGGTGAGTTGTGAGTTACTTACCGAAGAAGTACGTGCCGAGTAGCAGCATCCACGTAGTGATTAGTTGGGTCTCCACTGTGAATCATGAGACCGTCCACGAACTTCATTGACTTGGCTCTCTGACCACGCAGCTTGCCCGACACAACGACTTCGCAGCCCTTGGCTCCGGACTCCATGATGAATCGAAGAACACCTGCAAAATACAGAAGATAATTAGCATTAGCTATATTTTCTAAAATCACAGCTACTTATAGTAATTGAACTTAGAAAGTCAACCCACCATAACAGGCTCGTCGAACAGCAAGCCCTCCGACCAACTTGTAACGCAGAGACTCAGCCTGAGCAATGGCACAGAGTCCTCGAACTCCGACCTTCTCAGCATAGAGTTCAATGGAGCCAGGGGCAAATCCAAATCGCTTGGTGACCACAGCCGTCAACTCCCGAATCCGTCGGCCCTTGTCTCCAAGAACATTCTGGGTACGGGTGGCCATAATGATGATTTCTGTACGGTTGGGGGCAACTCGGATCTCCAGCCCGGAGTAACCATCCTCAGCCAACTCTCTCATCAGAAACTCATTCAACTCAGCTCTGAAGAGCCCTTCTCGCACAAACTATAAAATAAAAAAGAGAAGAGACACGTCAAATAACAACAATGTAGCATCGTGAAGCCACTCTTGACAAGCTTGCTTCCTTGTGATGTGTGATGACAACGTTTGCAGTATAATTCCGAATTAAAAACTAGCAATTAGCCTGAAACCTGAAATATTAGGATTAGGGCAAAAGCAAATTAATAAAAACAGACGGTAGAATTCAAGTTTCTAAATAGCTTTGACTTTCTAATTCTGCACTATGGATTTGAAAATCTATTGAAAAAGCAATGCCACACGTATTAAAATGTCCAAAACAGTCAACAGTTTTAGATGCATACAAAAACTGACGACAACAGTCAGGTTCAAAAGTAATTGATCATATAATGTCACGCACCAAAACCCTAAATGCTTCGCCAATGAAGGCTAGTAAAATCATTCTATACCTACATTATTACTGACTCAGTCATCGAGCATCGAGTCATCAGTTGTCAGTGATTCTAGCACGAATTTTATAAGCATAGGCATAATCACAGGATTACTAATGATCACTGGCGTATTACAAGGTTCATCAAACTATAAATTAGTAGCGATTAATGGCCAATAACGGAAAAAGTAATACAGTATCTAGCTACATAGATTACATTGCGCCGCCGCATAACGTCAAAACGCTGAGGATCTAAGTACAGAATTTGCATTAAACTTTCGGCCAGTTGTACGTCAGATCAGAATTGCTAGGTACCTAATTTAATAGAACATTACATGCATCGGCCATTACGTCTTAAGCATATTAAATTAAAATGCATGTGGTATAACAGCGGATTACGTTTTTTTATGTAGAAAATAGAAACCATGTTACAGGCGGCCAGCCGGCATGCTGCGCCTCAACACAGAAGTCTCTCTTTGAATAGTTAGAAAACCGGTTGTGTGACCCTGCTTGACCTCACCTTTCGCTTTTTGGAGACTTGTAGCTTGTCCGCCATGGTTGCACACTTCCTTTGAGGTACGGAGACTCCTGAGGTCAACTGGACGAAGTGAGAGACTGGGTAGTAGCGGTGCAGGCGGTTCAATGGCGTGTCTGACTGCCTACAGAAAGAACTGCATGGGCATAAGGCCTCGGCATGCTCCGGCCAGAAACTCACAAAACATACGCTACTCTCTCAGCAAGGCAGCACAGTCGCCTCTCTTCTCTCGTTCCGCCTCGGCTAGATACACGTCTTCCCGTGTACTCGGCTTTCCCCATAGTCAGGTGCTGAGACTTTTAGTAGTCCACTTACCAAATATTTAAAGGTGCTTTCTTTGCCATTCTACGTCTAATAATACGGCAAGCATAGGTCGGAAATCACTGGCGAATGCTCGGATTACTTAAGAAAAAAACATACCGCATTATTTATGCGTTAACCTTTGTAATCTTTATAGCACAAAATAAATGATAAGTTTTGTTCTGTATCTTGCCAGAAGAGATTTCGTTTCGGAGCGATGTGAGGCCATAAAAACTTACGTATTACTTAGCAGACCTTGTGAGGCCGAATTATCGCAATTTAGCAATTGGCAAGATCACTGGTAGTAGCTATCCTCTTCAACTTGGGTTAGCAATTTGTAAAATCTAGTTATCGCTGCTGTAAAATAAAAACATTATTTAATCTAACATAATATATTCCCTCTATTAAAATGCCTACGCCTTGGTTCATAAATAAATTCTACGACGGTCAGTACCCTAGAAAACTCGCTTTTGTCATGTGGGAAATTTTAAACGGATAAATTACCGTTCATTTTTGCAAATAATGGCATACATGTTTGGATCACATGGCATTTTTTACGCTACGTAGTAGCTGCCTTAAAAGCAAGGAGCATTAGAATTTTGCGGACATTTGGTCAAGTAAATCATGCTAAAATTAAATATTTTTCCTTAGCGCTGTGGTTAATTCATGCTAACGAGTGATCATGGAGACTGCTACCTTATTGGAAGCAAAAGCGTACTGGTTTGCAACCATTGGTTAAATTTAGTTGAAAAAGAGCTGGGCGTCGAAGTCCACATAACGCACATTCTTAACACTGCCTCCAACATTAGAATACAGTGAATTGTGAATTACGCGGAAGATAAACGAGTGACTCCATTCAAATGGATTTTCTTTGCATTGCTAAAAATTCTCTTCTCACTACGATAGTAAATGAATGACAAGAGTTGATTTTCCAATTGTCGTAAACATTTTTGTTAAAGCGCAGTATCGGAAACGTACTTGCTGCAGTACAGATACACAAACAACATGTTTTATACCAAATTGGAAATAAATTTCTATAAAATTACACAAATTCAAAGCTAATATTTGTAAAGTTCTCAAATCGAAACGCAAATTATTTTGAACTTATTCTTAGTAATACATTCGTAATAATGAACTTACTGCTGCTTGCTGCTTGCGTCTTATAAATATAAAGTATTCTAAAGGCAAAAGTCACCAAAATCAACAACTCTGCAGCTACAAATCTATTTTTAATTTTTAATATTTTTTCGTCGTCATCACGATGTGGCGGATTCTTATATAGTTTTATTCAGTTTCATATTCATGCAATACGAGAACAATGAAAGGGTAATTAAACGTTTTTTGTGCATATTCGTTGTGCAAGAAGTAATGAAATCTGAAAGTCGAATCATATTATCAAAAATGCACTTGGATTGGAAATCCAGTTGGGTCAGAGATCAGAGGGTCGGTAAATTGAGCATTATGAACCTCCATGGCACGCACGTGAGCCGCTACATTCAAGTTCAAGCCTCACTCTCACTCTCCTCGCATAGTTTGACTTTGACAGTTCTCGCATTCACCGAGTTTTGGTTGTCTTTTCTGCGTCTTGTTTCTTCCGTCTTTTGTACTGTCACTGTCACGTTCCCGCCGCTGCTCGTAACCCGCCGTTCAGTATTCTCAACCGTGTCATCGTTATAGACGTGTCTCTTGAAACAGGCGTCTGTCCGTCCTTCTATTCTGTCCAGCACCTGAACCAAGATGGCGGCTTTGGAATCCGACGCTGACTACACTGTGCCGAAAATAGTGATTAAAAAACCGACTACTTCAAGAAGTTATTTTGATTATGAGTTCGTCGTTGTGGGTGGAGGGATTGCAGGAGTCTCCTGTGTTGAAGAGGTTCGCAAATTTGTCATTTTTCCATGGTCGTGATTAATTACTGTGCGCGTTTGATGGCTAATATACAATATAATCCTTCCTGACCCTAACTTAGTTTAAAATGAAATTTATTTTATGATTTATTTTTATTTATTCACAGTTGGCAGTCCATCAGCGAAAAATATTATTGATCAGTGACTCGGAGATCGTCCAAAGAGCAGCGAATGTCACACGTTTAACCAAGAATTTAGATGAGTTCGTGGTCAATCAAACTCCATTGCAAAGTCTTCCTGAGTTGTGGTCCACTGTGACGACGCTTCATGATTCTATGGATCGAATTGATTTCGATGAAAGGGTATGAGTTTTAATTTTTTATTTTGTATTTTGACAAGATAACACAATACGGTACTAGCACACTGCAGAACTTAAGGTTCTTTTTATTTTATTACCATCAGATTATTTACACAAAGAAGGGGTATTTCCATACTTTCAAGTATCTTTGTCTATGTACCGGAGCTTCTCCAGTAGTCCCTGAAATCGCTCATGATGAGGAGATAAACTTGGAAGAACACGTCTTCACCCTTCGTGATCAGAAGTCAGTAAATAAATTTGCGGAGGTTGTATCTAAGGCGAAACGAGGCCTTGTCATCGGAAATGGAGGTATTGCTACCGAGTTTGTGTAAGTGATCATCCCTCTTTATCAGTTTTCAATTTACTGCTATGATCTGAAATGTGAACATGAACACATGAACACTGGTCATTGTTTACAGCTTTGAAGTGATGGGAATTGAAGTCATCTGGGCAATGAAAGATAAGTCAATCTCAAAACACTTCATTGACAGCGGAGCGGCAGAGTTTTTACTAAAATCTCGTGGATACGTCCCGCTGGCAGAACATCCTGAAGAAGATACATTGAATGCCCAAAATCCCGCTGATCAGGGTGCTGAAAGCTCCGGCCTCCCAATGCGAGTAGTTCCCGAACATAAAAATCAAACGGCCGAATCCACCAGTCCAATCAAGAGAGAGCAGTTCGAGTTCCAAGCTCCGCAGCAAGAAATCAGTTCGTTCGAGCGATATGGAAGTGCTCTGGGGCCGGACTGGCACAAGGGCCAGAAACTGCAAGGAGTGGGATCTTGTAAAAAGGTCATGCTTGAATTTGAAACGGAGATCAAGAAAATCTATTGTGCATGGACTAACATGGAGGAGATTCGTGAGAAGTTTGGAGTTGAAGCTTTGAACGGTTAGACATAGAAATAGTTTATTTTTATTATTTTATATTGTATCATAGTTTCCTGATATCACTGAAGTGGAGTGTCTAATTTATGTTTCCCTTACATTTTTATTTCGTAGAAGCCCTGCAGTACCAAACTTATGTAGAGTTGAAGAACGGGAAGCATTTCGGGGTGGACTTTATTCTTTCCGCTACTGGCACGAAGCCAAACTGCGAAAGTTGCATAGCCGTCACTCATCCGGAAGAAGGAATTCTTGTCGATCATTTGATGAGGACCAATATACCGTATGTATACGCGGCTGGAGATGTTGCAGCTCCGCGCTGGAAGAAAGCGGAGACCTGGTTTCCTGTAAGTCTGAAGTCGAAATATTTTTTCAATCCCGTGTATTTCTATTGTTCATTCCCGTCCACCCACACACTTTGACATTTTAGATGAGACTTTGGACTCAGGCACGAGCTTCAGGACGCGCTGCTGCTGCTTCAATGAATGCCAATCTTCAAAAAGCGATTGACAATGACAACAGGTAAGGCTCGAATAATAAGGTTGTTTTGTGGTTTAAAACTTTTAAAGTCAAAGTCAATGACTTGCGTTGTTATTAGGATTCAGCAGGACCACCCATGCGCCTGGGAATTGGTTGAAGGTATTCCGCACGACCATTTCAGCTTTGCGTTTGAGACATTTGGCCATTCGACGAGTTTTTTCGGCTTCAAGGTCGTTTTGTTAGGCCTTTACAATGGTCAAGGACTTAGTCCTGAAGACCAACAGATCAAGCTTCGGTTCACTATTGGCAAGGAGTACATTAAGGTATGTCATGTCATATTTGGACTCATACTCTGCAGCTTATTCTAATTTATAACTTAATTTTCGTACTTTCAGTTGATCTTGGTCAATCACCGTGTTCGTGGAGCAGT
This sequence comes from Ceratophysella communis, assembly GCA_009869905.1. Lineage (NCBI taxonomy): Eukaryota > Metazoa > Arthropoda > Collembola > Poduromorpha > Hypogastruridae > Ceratophysella > Ceratophysella communis. Next base: position 1,189 of record VNWX01002716.1, on the reverse strand, counting down.
GCTAATCGGTGAAACCGGTCTGGAGGAGACGATTGAGAACCTGATTCTCAATGGATTAGACATCAGTGGAATTGAAGAGGATGTACTGAATCCTTCACTTGATCTGGAAGACTACTTTGATTAAGTTAATCAAGTCTTTAGCAACCAAAGTACCTGTCCAGTTACCTGCTCAACACTACTTGTGTTCTACTACTCGTTACCAAACATTGCTCATTTAGCTTTATATTTTGTACTAATTCAGCTGTTTTTGTAACTTTGCTTGTTAAAATAGTTACTACTTACTACTAAGCTTCTCAATTACCTTACAGATACTTATGGATATTTGTTGGGCATTAATTTGTGTTATGATCGTGAAAGTTTATAACGCTTACTTACAGAATAGCTAAGGTTCGGAGTCGAAGACCAGGATTTAAAGAACCTGTGTGTAGAATCTGCAAGATCTGATTTTTAAACTCTGTAAATTCTACAACCTTCACTTTCACATCTCAAACTTCTCTGTTTTACTTAATCCCACCAGGAAGGCCTTATTTATTATGTTTTTTTTTACTTAAAATCAAATATTGAACTATATGTACAAAGCATGAAGTGTTCATTAAATCTAGTACATAAAATTCAATGCAATAAACGTTAAGATAAGATATTTAGGTGATTAGTTGGTAAACATTGTCCGTGTTTCGCCCAGCCTGTTTTACACGGAAATAGCTTTTCTGCTGCTTACAATTTTTTGTCTTTATTCTTTATTGCATTCAATTTTGGTACTCATGATACGATAATTATAACTAATTTATTTCTAAAGAAAATGTATTCTTACCTATTATTTAAAGCTGGCTAATAAAAACATAATTAGTCTTCCAAAATTAAGCGCTGAAAAATTCAACTCGGTTTCAACTGCCATGCATGCGAATTCTGGGATAATTTTATGTATTTGAGTTCGGTATTCTAGCACAGGATAAGCTGGGGTTGAGGTTTAAGTCAGGTTGTATCTAATCGCGAGAGCTGAATTGATGACGGGAAATTGGCGTGGAATAGGTTCCCTAAATGAGCAAGGGTTTTTCATGGGCTGTGCGTTGTGCTGTGGTGTTTGCATAGCTAGCCGTGTACTGTATGTCCGATTGGTTCTTATACGGCCAACTCGCACTAGATTGCCCCGAACACAGCTGTTGCTGCGAGAAGAGGCCGCATTGAGCCT